>CAODLS010758157.1:0-12350 GCA_948243855.1 Flueggea neowawraea
GTCGTTTTATATACATATCATTTTTTGTACAGAGTTTGTCATTCGTTATTATAATTGTCACTTCCCATCTAAAAAGTAATATGACTATAAAATGACATAAAGTAACAAAAAACTAATAAAAACATTGAAAAAAATAACAAATGGAAGTGTTTTTTTGTCAATTTTTGAATATATCACTATTCATCTGAAATATGCTATTCGTTCCTAAAATTATGTTACTTTATTAAAGAAAAATAACAAAATTTCTAAATGACATAAAAGTACGATAAAATGACAAGAACTTGCAATTAAGTGACATTAATTTAAATTATTTGTTGTTTCATATACATGTCATTTTTTATAAAAAATTTGTTATTCGTTATCATAATTATGTCACACCCCGTCTAAAAAGTAACATGACTATAAAATGACATAAAGTAACCAAAAACTAATAAAAACATTGAAAAAAATAACAAATGGAAGTGTTTTTTTGTCACTTTTTGAATATATCACTATTCGTCTAAAATATGTTGTTCTTTCCTAAAATTGTTACTTTATTAAAGAAAACTAACAAATTTATAAATGACATAAAAGTACAATAAAATGACAAGAAATTACAATTAAGTGACATTAATTTAAATTATTTGTCATTTCATATACATGCCTATTTTTGTACAAAATTTGTCATTCCATTCGATCTCATAATTATGTTACTCTCCATCTAAAAAGTAACATGATTATAAAATTACATAAAGTAACTAAAAAACTAACAAAAACATTGAAAAAATAACAAATGAAAGTTTTTTTTGTCATTTTTTGAATATATCACTATTCATCTCAAATATGTCATTCTTTCTTGACATTATGTTACTTTATTAAGTAAAAATAATAAAATTTCTAAATAACATAAAGGTACAATGAAATGACAAGAACTTGTAATTAAGTGACATTAATTTAAATTATTTGTCATTTCATATACATGTCATTTTTTGTTTAGAATTTGTCATTCTTTCTCATAATTATATCATTTTTCATCTAAAAAGTAACATGATTATAAAATGACATAAATTAACCAAAAAATAACAAAAAATTTTAAAAAATAACAAATAGAAAATGTCATTATCCGTCCTATAAATGTGATTTATTTTTAAAATTGTTACGTTACTGAAGCAAAATAACAAATTTGCAAATGACATATAAATACTAAAAATGACAAAAACTTATAATTAAGTGACATATATTTACATTATTTGTCATTTTAAATGCATGTCACTTTTCATGCACAATTTATCATTCCTTTAAGTAATTATGTCGCTATCTATCTAAAAAAATAACATTATTAAAAAATAACACAACGTAACTCAAAAATCACAAAATATTGAAAAAAATTACAAATAAAAGTTGAATTTGTCACTTTATGATTATGCCACTATTCATCTTAAAAATATAATTTATTCCTACAATTGTGTTACTTTAGTAAAAAAAAATATCAAATTTATAATTGCATTTAAGTACTAAAAAAACACGAAATAATGAATTTGTAAATATGTCACCATCGCACTTGTCCACCAAAGTCTATAAATTACAAAACTTAATGCCAAAATTCAATCACTCTAGACCATGCTATATTTTTATCGCATTAATTCCTTAATTACAAGCACAACTACATGATACTACTTCTGAAATTAACAAAGTGTCCATGCTAAACCTGCTCAATAATTTTTTGATGAATTGTTTTTCATACAATTACATACCTCCTTTCAATCCATATCTATTTTTATATACAACAAATACTACACAAAGTATATTCACTATATAATTTCATGCCTTAAAATTATTAGTCCAACCTTTGCCCTGTATTTACTCTACAAATATTTTCTTCAATCAATGGTTTCTTTACAATTTTTCATACATCATGTTGAGTTTTCTCATGTTTCTCTAATTTTCTCATGTACCGTAAAACTTCCAAGTATTTATGCGGTTTGAATTTATATTTAATTTTGATCATTAATATTTCCACCCACTCAATTAAAATAAATAGTTAATTTATACAAATAAAATTAAATTGTCATTTGCTTATAAATGATGAATTCGATCATTGTCCCACTAGATTGTGTTTTTGTTCAAATTTTCACGAAGATGAGTACAAATTATTTATTTGATTTTTCAAATTTTTACCACTAAAATTAGATACACAAAATTTACGCTTTTTTAATTAAAAACATAATTTATGTATAAATAAATTTTTTTATCGAAGTATAATTTTGGTATAAATAAATATAAATATAAACAAGTGACTTATGTGAATCTTCTACTATTTTTTTATATATTAAAATTGTCTTATCAAAATAATCTAGTGCAGTCAATATCATTTTTGCACTTTAAAGATCCAATGGTTTTTATTGTTTAACAAAATCAAATTAATGGCCTAGAATTTTCTTGCTTTAGTTGTGATAGTATGTGGTCAATCTCATTGTAATAATCTTCTCATCCAATGGTCCAAAATTGTCCTTCTAATTGTATGGTTCACATCTTATTTTTTACATTTTGAGTATGGTGACTCATAGTCACCTTAGAAACTGCTCGAACTTTTTACTGGATTGTTTTGACTCTCAGAAATATGAAAATTGCTAAATTACTGTGGGCAATAATTTTCAGATTTTGAAAAGAATATGTTTCATCGTTCAAATTATAACAAGTGTTGGCTCAAATATCAATCCAATCAAAACATGGATTATAATTTTATTTTCCAATTTAAGAATATTTTAATTGTGTATTCAAGACTGTTAATAGTAGAAAAGAATGTAAATGTGACAATAAGAGAAGAAAACAAATTCAGATTTTATAGTGATTCCACCTTTCTAACACCTGCTCAACATTCAACTCGTAATTATTAGTCCCACTTCTTTAATGTGAAAGAAAAACTTCAATACAAACTCCACCACTTCAAAAGTGCAAGCGAACTTTACTTGCTTCAAATAAAGGACTATAATTACTCTTAATTAAATGTTTATAGGTGAACACAAATGATTATATGCACTATGCTAGAGTTGGTGAGGTAGATAAGCAAATGGATGTTTTCTTTCTCTAGCTTGCATGAATGAGAATTAAGAATTTAATGGTCTAGTTTGAGTCTGATTAGGGCATGTCTACTTGAGCATAGAATCACTATAAGCAGAGAATTAAGAATTTAATGCATGACTTGAGTTTATTAAGTTTTGGTTGATGCATCCTTAGTCGAATGAAGAACTTTTTTCGGGGTTCAGTTGTTTTATCTGCCGCCAGACCCTTAAATATGTCTCTTTTCATAAAAAATCCACCAAACCATTGCAACTTTATTTTAAACTTGTTTTCCTTCAAATTATTCATTAAAATCTTTCATTAGCAACTATAAGAGAGGATGTAGTGTGAAAAATTAGTTTTCAAATTGTGTATATATCCTGTCTGCCGCTAAGGTTTTACTAAAAGAATCACGTGCCTAGTCATATGCAGTAACTGCATCCATTGCCACCGAACAGTTAGGATCCAAACCTTCCTTTCCCTTAAATCGAAATCTCTAACTATATATAGACACCAAGTTGCATGCATATAATTCAGTGCTGGCTTCGATGACGCCGTCAATTTAATTTCTTTGCCTGTACCAGAGAGCAATTGATAACTTTTTAATGATATTTTGATCTTCTATTGATTTTTTTTTTAATTTTTGTGTAATATCATAACTTGATCTTTATATGTTTGATTATTTTTAGTAAGAAACATAATTTAGGTTTCATATAATTTTCATTTGCTTTTAGTTTTAAATAGTACATATTTGATTATTTTATGGAATAAAAGTAATTTAAGATTTCATATATGTTTCATTTTGGTTTCAGTTTTGCATCATCTAAATAAGTTTTGACATGTAATGCTTTTTTAAAGTTGAAACATTATTAAAATTGTTGAAAAAAATGGTCCGCTCATGACTAGTCAACTAAACTCGGTCGGTCAAATAGTGAACCGGGACGATGGGTTGAGGCCAATTGACAAGCCTAATTGTGTTGGGAGTGAGATGGGCCCATAAGCCCAATTGTACTAATATAAATAGTGATGAAAGAATGATTTTTTTCCATTCCTTCCATAACACAAAAAAAGCAACAAAAATGTTCTTTCCTCTTAATGAAAAACCTCTCAAAGGGAGAGCGATAGGCTAACAACTTCTTCATCAAAGGAAGAAGGAATTGATCATCTTTTGCCCCACCGAATATCATGCAAAGATCAAGTGAGACATCTAGACTGCGAAACAGTCGAGCACTCTCGTCGACAACACTATCAAAATTCAATCCATCCCTCTGTTGTTCATTGTTGTCTTTCACTAGAATCGAGGTTGGTAACTTGAACCCGCTTTTTACTATTTGTCGATTAGATTGGCGTATGACTTTCTTCATTGGTGTCAAAGTAAGGCACAAATTTACTTGTTTTGATTGTAAATTCGTGTTGGTCTCTATCTGGAACACCTACTGTGATTTTATTGTATTCAACTTTCTATTTTCATGGTTTGTTTTGCTTCGAGTTTGACTGGAGCCAAAAACTGAAAGTTGGAATTTCAAAATTCCGACAAACATTTTGAGATCAGCGACCTCAAAAACATTACCTATCTAAATTTCGTCATGAAATTCCACTAAGAAGGTCTTCAACGCGGTGAAAATTCGATCTTAAAATACTGAGTGATGCACAGATGAATTTGTTCATATGATCCAATAGGACTATATGGCGATTTCTAATTTGCTGAAGCCAACCACATGGATCACTCGTGTAGCGACACATGGTTGAGGATCAGTAATAGTCAAAATTGACTGAGCAAAATGTGGACCAATGAGAAGAAGACACGTGTGCGCGATGTGAACCACTAAGAAAATGACAAGATTATAAGACGCTGACTAGCGAGAAGTCGACACGTGGCAACCACGAGGGATGCCAAGCAGTAGGCATGTGACTTGCTGATTGGACAGTCACATCAACAACAAGGACCAACCAAGATGTGACATATGGAAAAACATGCCACGCAGGCAGACACGTCACCGACATGTGTCACACCTTAATGGTATGACACGTCAACACCAATGTCCATTCCTATGGTGACCTGTGGCATCATGTTGGCACGTGGCGGCCACCTCAACGCCACGTGCCAAGGTGACACATAGACCAACCCGCCATGTCATCACCACTTGAAACAACCACGTAATGACACATGTTATTGTGACACGTGTGTTGAGCCAATTTTGGTCAACATATGGTGAAATCCCATTTGGTTTTGATGATTAGCAAAATATTTGAAATGGTTAAGCTAAGCATCTTAAAAAACCCCTATGCACGTTATGTTATAATCTACGCACACACTGGATTATTCAAGTTAGCTCTTATGCCCGCAGACTAAAGGTAAACCACGTAGATGATCTGATATCTAAAAGCAATAAGTCGTTGGAAAGTGACTAAGCACGTAGACAAAGAATAACAAACAGAAAGTTCCATATGTTCTCTAAGCACCTTGAAAAGGAGTTCAATGCACAAAGATGGGAAAATAGAGATCTACTGGTGATCTGAGAATACCTATGCCAGTAGAAGCACGCTAACACATTTAGTTGGTATAAATACTCGGTCCTAAAGGGAATGGCAATCCAAGAGGGGGGTGAAATAGATTTTTAGCAAGTTAACAACTTTGTTGAAAATATTTTGCAAACCAAACAAATAACAAAGTTATTTTCAAACTAAAATCAAAGTTAAATGCGGAAGCAACTTAAAACCAAAGTTCCAATCCACACACAACAATATTAGCCAAATGAAAATGCATAGAAAAGTAAATGAGTTGAGGGAAAGAGAGAACAAAACCAGATTTATAGTGGTTCGGCCAACCACGCTTACTTCCACCACCTAAGTCTCACTTAGGCTTTTCACTATCTCCTCACTTGCGAGTGGAGCAAAACTGTTACACATTGTTTTTGCGGGATCAACAAGAAAACCGTTACACCTTATTTTGGTGGGCTCAACAAGAAAACAGTTTCCCTAGTTTTTGTGGGTTGAACTAGATTGAGTTATGTGTGACTTGACAACAATTCAACGCACCTTGTAAGAACTCCAGTAGCCACGACCTTCAATCCATTGTCATTAACATGCATTGTACCACCTTCAATGCGCATTGATCATAACTCAACATGACTGGTGGTTTGTTCAACGTGTGTTGTTCTTCCTTTTATAATATGCACATTTCACCTAGTGAATCTTCAACATGACTTACGCCTCATGCAACGTTCATTGTCGACTTCATCTTAAGATCACACCTTTAATCCACGTCAGCGTGTTAGAGAATATTCAAATTCAAATCCCGAGGAGCGTCTTGGCTTTGTCCTCATCTGACCCCGTGAACGTGCGTTGCATTTGTTGTAACATGCGTTGGGCATTTCTTCAAAGGTTGCACCTTTTGCTTTGCAACGCGTCATGCATCATTCGACAACGTGTGTTGCCTATTCTGTAACGTGCATTGATGAAAATATGATACTTTGCTCTTCCGGAATGGATGATCTAAGCGCCTTGTATCTATGCGCCTTGTACCGCATGTAATTTGCCTTAATGCCATTTTCATCGTGATCAACATGACCTGCATAGGCATAACGTGCTTTGTATCAAGATATCAATAAGTTTGCATTTGAGCACATCTTTCATGGATGTTTTGCAATCATCATCATCAAAACCGAAGTCAACAATCTCCCCCTTTTTGATGATGACAAAACATACATGAATTTGAATATTTATTCATCAATAAGAAACAATTTGATCAAGAATTTCACTCCATGTCACTTGGTTAGTCCAACATAATAATAAGCCCAATGTTCAAGGCAATAATGATACCAATTCTAAAGTATGATACCAATTGTAAGAGATATGTGAAATGATAAAACACTTAATCAAATTCATGCACAATTCTCTCCCTTTTTGTATCATAAAAAAGGTTAAAAACATTTCTCCCTAATATAATCAAATGCACAATTTAAACTCCCCCTAAGTAAATGCATTTTATCAAATAAATAATTTTGGAAAGAGAACTCCCCCTTTATGTTTCAAAATATGCACAATTGTTTTCAAAGAATATCTCCCTGTTTGAAAAACAAAAACTCAACGCATGCATTCACATAAAATGAACATATTGTAATCCATTCATATAAGCTTTTAACACATCAAACCAATATATGAGAAATATGTCAAAAAATGAGAAAAACATTCAAGGTTGCCATCATGACCTTTAACTCTTTGGTTGTTAAACCAGAAATTATGAAGATCACAAGCTCTGATATCAATTGTAAATATTCAGTCCTAAAGTGAATGACAATCCAAGAGGGGGGTGAATTGGATTTTAGTAAGTTGAAAACTTTGTTGAAAATCTTTTGCAAACTAAACAAATAACAAAGTTCTTTCTAAACTAAAATCAAAGTTAAATGCGGAAGCAACTTAAAACCAAAGATCCAATCCACACACAACAATATTAACCAAATGCAAAGCAAAGTAAATGAGTTGAGGGAAAAAGAGAACAAAACCAGATTTATAGTGGTTCGGCCAACCATGCCTACGTCCACTACCTAAGTCTCACTTAGGCTTTTCACTATTTCCTCACTTGCGAGTGGAGGGAAATCGTTGCAACTTGTTTTTGCGGCATCAATAAGAAAACCGTTACACTTTGTTTTTGGCGGGCTCAACAAGAAAATTGTTTCCCTAGTTTTTGCGGGCTGAACTAGAAAACAGAAACTACTTATTTTTGCGGGATCAACAAGCAAACCGAACTCTAGTTTTCTAAGGATCACTAGCAACCACTCTTGTTTTTCTAAGACTTAACAAGGAAACCTATCTACCCTCAATCAAATACTTTGATTGTTGCAAATTGTGTTCCCAAAACACAGATTTAACATTAAGCTGAAACCCATAAATACATATGCAAGAGTATAACTCAAATGGGTTGGAAAGGTATAGAAGAGAGATAAAATTAATAGCAAGTTTAAGCCAGGTCTCACTCGCTTATCTTCTTTCCAGGGACATCTATTGATAGCCACTCTTGAAGATATATCCATTGGAGTCTCAAAGTAGCCGTTTGTGATAGAATGAAACATTCTATTTTAAACGACGTCACCTTGTACAACGTGCATTGTATCTCCCTCTACGTGTGTTGTACTTTGTACCATTGAGTTCTGCGTGACTTGATAGCAATTCAACGCGCCTTGCAAGAACTCCAGTAGCCATGACCTTGAATGGATTGTCATTAACGTGCATTGTACCACCTTTAACATGCGTTGATCCTAACTCAACATGACTTGTGGTTTGTTCAACGTGCGTTCTTCTTCCTTCTAGAATATGCACATTTCACTCAGTGAATCTTTAACGTGACTTGTACCTCATGTAAAGTGTGTTGTCAACTTCATCTCAAGATCGCACCTTTAATCCACATCAGCGTGTCAGAGAATATTCAAATTAAAATCCCAATGAGCGTCTTGGCTTTGTCCTCATCTGATCTCATCAACGTGCATTGCACTTGTAGTAACGTGCATTGGGCATTTCTTCAAAGGTTGTACCTTTTTCTCTACAACACATCTTGTATCATTCGACAACGTGCGTTGTCTATTTTGTAACGTGCGCTGATGAAATTTTGATACTTTGATCTTCTGGAATGGATTATCTATGCACCTTGTACTGCATGTAACGTACCTTAATGCCATTTTCATCATGATCAACGTGAATTGCATAGGCATAACGTGCTTTGTATCAAGATATAAGCAAGTCTGCATCTTAGCACATCTTTCATGGATGTTTTGCAATCATCATCATCAAAACTGAACTCAACAGTTGAATTTCTATCAGAGTGACTGAATTTGTGAGAAGGCTTGAATGTCAAGGAAAAGGCATGTAGACTCGCGGGTTCAAAGCTCATAGAGTTGTAAAGGTGGCATCTTTGAAGCAAAAGAAGTACACACTTGTTCGACACCAATGCACGTAGACCAGATCAAAACAAGGCTCTGGAAAAGCCATTATACGCTCCTCGAGAATGTGAATTTGAATATTCTTTGACATGCTGACGTTGGAAATCAAAGAATATATATTGGAAATCGACAACGTACATTGGAGTTTTATTCTAAGTACACAACCCAAAAGGGTAATCCAAGAGGGGATGAATTGGATTTCTAGCTTTTTAAAAGTTGTTTAAAAATATTTTTGAAATAATCAAAATATTCAAGATAATTAAATATAAAGTAAGAACAGTAAGCCAATCCACACAAATAATAAATATAAAGAGAGAAGGGATAGAGAAATGAAATCCTTGATGTAGAGTGATTCGACCCTCTTAGCCTACGTCCACTCCTCAAGCTTTCCCTTGAGATTTTGAATCCCGTATATCTACTGCTTCAAAGGGTGCAAGATTAAACATTTACAAACTCTTGCTTCAAATGTGCAAGATTAAACCAATACAAACTCTTGCTTCAATGGGTGTAAGATTAAACATCTACCAATACAACCCTTATTTTCTAGACAAACAAGAAACTATTCTTCTGTCAAATACAAAGATAAGATTGAAAATGAAGAACAAAATCGATAATGGACACTCTCAAGCAATAATAATTTTGCAAGTGAAAGTCACTCTTAAGAGGTATGTAGATGATTTGCAAATATGAACAAGACAAAGCTTGATGTTGCTATAATATGTTTGCCAATGGTTAACAACACTTTTTCTGATGTGTCTGGGACCTATTTATAGATTTTCAAGTCGATATAGCCATTGGGGTACTGATTGTAGCCATTGTGAGATAGAACAACCCTTGCATTTTATGTTCTGACACAACCTCTAATATATATATATATATATATATATATATATATGATCTCTGAATATATTTAATTTAAAATATGTTTAGTTGTATTTTTAGTAAATATCTATCTGGTTCACATGAATGTCTGTTTTAAATATTTTAAATAAGTGGTTTTGTTCTCTGAATAATATTATGTGCTTAGTAATACTTATGCTATTATTAGTCTATTTATGCAAGTCTATTTTTTTGTAAATATTTATTTTTAATTATATTGACTCTGGGACACCTAGCTACTTTTAGCGTATCCTTTGGCATACCAATGCTCTTTCAAGGCCTAGTATTCAGGGAGGTAACCGTGTGTATTGCGCAAACACACATTATTTATTGTCTGGTGGCAGTAGTCAACATTTCTGATTCTGTTTGTGTCTACTTCTAGTCCAGTGTTTGATATTTGTTACAATAATTATCTAGTATGCTTTTAATTAAATAATTAGAAGTGTTTAATGTTGGGTTTCTTATGCAAATAAACATCTACTATGCGCAGCAAAAAACAATAATATCACATAAGAAACATCCAGGAACACTGTATGTAATCATAATTAATAGAGCAAGGCCGAACTTGTTTACCTATTTCTCTTTGCCGAATTGTTTTCTCCAAAACAAAGCTAGAATTTTCGAATTCCTTCCTTTGATTTGTGTTGAGCCGAATGATATTGACAATAGGGATTGCCAAAATACGACTCCCTTCTACTCTCACACACACATAAGATCGTTGATTAGGCTAATGTGTGCTAGTAGTTCTTTTAGAATCCCTATTCTAAAACTCACAAATAATTTTCTCTCTTTGTTTGTGGCACTCACTAATTTGGCCAATCCATGAAGTCCCTGGAGCCATCTTGCAAGAAGCCAACGCCTTAGTAGTCACGAACTTTTCATGACGGGCTTGCTCTCGGAACATTTCCTTAAGATGATTCATAATCTTGAAAGCTTCCATATCCATAAATTGCTTTTGCAATTCTGGACTCATGGTTGCCAACATGAGACATGTCACATCATTGGAGTCATTCTTTTTCTTTTTGAATGCCTCCCTTTGAGCATTAGTGGCGTTCCTAGCTAGTTCATTGGGAAAGCTTGATCTAGGACTTCAAGCTTCTTCTCCTACTTGAGAACGATTCTCAAGTTTCGAAATCACTCAATGAAGTTAGTCCTATTGAGCTTGTCCTTCTCAAGGACGGATCACAATGAAAAGGTTTGTGAATTATTTGATGCCATTTCAATCTACAAAATATGTATGAAAGATTAGATATGAGGTCTTATGTTTATAATCCCACAATTCAGATTAATATACCTTTACATAATTTGTCTTAGTGATTATGGGCCAAGATCCATATTTCACTTCGTATTAGTCAAGCTGAGCCTGTACACCTAAGACTTAGTTATTTAGGTAGGAACACATTCCAATTATATCTCATATAATTCTTGGATTGAATGAGATTAACATCTTATGTTAGGCACTATCCCATTTTAATGCCTAGAGTCGGGACAATCCCACTACCCATGTTAAGTCAAACCTACATTCGAGTGTTAGGCATAACAATTATCCTAACCCCTGCCTCACAAAGATAATCCAACATGCCTAGTTTTGGCACATCCCACGCTTCGACATGCACCATGCATAACCATTCACGAAACTAGGCCCATGACATGCACCATGCAAAAACTAGGCCCATGACATGCACCATGCATAACCATTCACGAAAAATTTAAACACCAACATAAGATCCAATCTCAATATGCAAGCAAGAACACATGACAAATATGATTTTAATTATGTCCATAGCCATTACGAGAAATTGTGTATTTGGATTCCGAGAACTAACCCTATGAAGGGTTTGGGTGTTACCCCATTTGGTCAAACTCTTTGACCAACTCATCGAATGAGTCGTCATTTGAAAACCCTAAACGTGCTACTAGATCAATGAGTGCCATCGATTTTTCTAGTTAATTTCTCTTAATCAATTTACATGCTATGATTTAATCAATTAAAACATAAATACATAAATATATAACCAAATCAAATTAAACAATCCAAACAATTCGGCATTGAATATAAACACCAAATCAAATTCGGTTTTATGCTAAAACCTAAACCAATTATGAGTAACATCATTAATCAATTCAGTTTTCTAATTAATGACATTAAACCTTTTGGCAAAATAAGGATCAAAATATATTCGACTTTAACTCTTAAAACCCTAAACAAGTTATGAGTTCTTATTAAGCCAATCAAAAAACCAAGTCATTAGGCAAAACAATTCTGATTCAACCCTAAAATAAAATTCCAATTTTTTTTAAACCATTTAAAAGATGCAAGTCCAGATTTTATCAAGGACGAACATATAATCAACTAGATTAGACATACAAACTTCTCTGATACCAATGTTAGATTTCTTATGTGAATAAATATCTAATATGCGTTGCGGAAAAACAATAAGAGCTAGTTTAAGCCCTAGCCCTAATTCATTGTATATGTACCTTTTATTTTCGAAA
>CAODLS010758384.1:0-18677 GCA_948243855.1 Flueggea neowawraea
TTAATGGTCAAAACTTGGAGTTCTTTTTTTTTGAACTGAAACTGGATATCATTGTTGAGAGAAATTAGTACAAAGAACCATTAAACATATTGGATTGGACAACACACAGGGTTGACTCGGGTAATCCAAAGGCCAAGCTACATGAACGACAATACAAGCCGAATAATCCGCAACAACAAGGGCAGATTTAACAACACAACAGGTTGAAATAGTACAACAATAACAATCTAGCAACACATCTGAAATAGAAAAATAACAAGGACAAGCTCTAGAGTTGGATCTGGACAAGACTTCGAGCGTGAGACCGTGGAAACACCGACCACCAGATCTGGAACAAGCACCGACAAAGTAGCCGTCCACCACCGGCAACCGACCACCACCAACCCCGCCATGGAAGCCTCCATCAACCACCATCCAAAGCCAGCCATGAAAAGGCCCACCTACAAGGGGTACAAAACGGGACAAAAACCCGACAAAATCATGGACCAACGCCATGAGAACAGAGAGACAGTGCCTCAAAACACATAGATCTAGTGCATAACACCTAGATCTAAAAATATTAGGCCAAACCAAGCAGGAGGAATGGAGAAAGAAAAGAGGGCGGAGAGAGTACGGGGGGAGAGGAGAAGGAAAGGAAGAGCAAGAACTTACTGTAAAAGGACATGTTATGTATGATCCGACCCGAATTCTGAAACCGACCTATCTCCGGATCTTCTTCTCTCCCACCCTATAAATACACTATACCCGCACCAAACAGAAACATATTTGATCTTAAGCTTCCCGCGAATTGCAGCTCTCTCTCTCTCTCTCTCTCTCTCCTTTCAAGTAAATCCAGATTATTTCTCTTTTAGCAAAAAAGAAAAAGTAAATCCAGATGATTATTTATAATAAGGAAAAATATATTTTTGAAACTTCTAATAACATAATTAATATGTTATATACTAGAAATAAATATGTTCGAATATATCTTTTTGGGTATTGTTAGACACAAAAAAAAAAAAGCCTAGGCCGGAGGCAACAAATTCTCGGGCATGTGGTGATGAAGCTCCATCCTCGAGCAAATCGTGTGGAAGCTTTGAGTACGATGCAATGTTCCCGAACTTGATAAACAAAGGCCGGATGCACAGCCCTTGAATGACTCAAATTAGGCCATGACAAAGTACACTAATGACCACGTGTGCACTTGTTACATGCAAAGACACAAGTGCCACAAGTATATGCCATTGATGCCATGCTTTTCACGAAACAATTTGATGTCAAGACAATGGCTTATGGACGTGGGTGTTCATGGACACGTTGCAAATGATAAAATGGACGCATTTGGTGTTAGCAAGGACGTGTAGTGGCGGTTACATTAAAAGTGGAGACAGTGGAGGCACGGTTACCGCAAAGGGCTATAAAAGGAAGGATCGACAACAGGAATGAGGACCCCAACATAAACAACTCAATTATTTCTTTTCTTTTATCATTTGTCTTTTCTCTTTACTTTTTCTAATGTAGTCCATAGTGTAGCATTTATCACTTTCTCTTGTCTTGTTGTCCTTAAATACAGTCCTTTACTTTTCTTACTTTGACATTTGATTGTCTTTTATATTTATTTTTTTTAAATTCAGTCTTTTAATTTTATGTCTTTTATTTTCATTTTCTTTTATGCTTTTAATTTTCTCTTTTAACTTCCTACAATTAAGAGTAGAGTAATTTAATAATTTTTTTATAATACCTTATTCTTGATTTTAATAGAATTTATTATTATTTTTCATCCATTCGTCTTTAAATTTAAAATTTTAGGCTGTTAAATAACACAAATTCATCAATAACAATGGCCGCTTTTAAACACGACCTCCTCCCGACCAGTGAGTCACGAAACCAAAAGGGCGAACAATAGATTTGGCAGCCACAGTGGGAGGCTTTATTTTCAAGACAAGCAATTCCTCGAGAAAAGTAATTTTTTGGTCCTTTTTGAAGTCGAAATGGCTGAATATAATAGACAAGTAGAAACTCGAAAGGAGCAACTTCGAGTGGAATTGGAGAAGATAGACCAGGAAGTAAAAGAAAATTTACGCCAAACAGAAATTCGAAGGCAACCATGGAGACAAAAGATGCACCAAAAGCATCACAATTATGAGCACTCTAGGACAGAAAATGTTAAGAGTCAAATTGAGATGGTGCCAGAAGATACAAACAGTGTGCTGATAGACAAACACTTGGTTGTTCCTTTGACCACACATTTGATCAAAGAAGTAGAGACTCTTACTTCATAAAAAGTGGAAGTAATCACAATTACCATCCAAGAGAGTAAAGGGATGAGTCACGTAATTATTTCTTTTGAGAGAAGTGACTTGGATTTATTTAATGATAATTTTAATGTGATAAATAACATTGAAGACATTAATTATTTATATGAAAATGAGAACGATATTTATAAATTTTTTAATTTATATGTGTAAAAAGAAAATTGTTTGACAATAAATGTATATGTCAGATTGATGACTTACATTAAAAAATTTAAGCCAACAATCTTTCAACAATTTAGGATATTCTAGAATGCGCTGAAACGCCCACTCGATAGTGGAGAGGAAATCCTCCAAAGTACAACTCTTGAACACCCATATAGTGGTGGGGTTGACAGCAACGACAAGTGGATTAGTCCACAACACCAACAAATCCTTTGAAACACCTCGAATAGTGTATCACCATTCGAACATATCGAATAGTGTGTCAACTCTCGAATACCTCGATCAACGTGCCAACTTCTTGAACATCGTGATCATCGTGTTAAAAGAGGAGTAGCCTAAAAAAAAGAAATAAAAAAATTTGAATAAAAAAAATCAAAAGTAAAAAAAAAACTGATGTTCACGCATGAGCGCAAAGTCATCTGATCAGGTGGATAAACGGCATGACGTTTGGGGCTCGATTGGACGGCGTGTTGCAGCGGCAAGAATCGAACTACAGCACATGCAGCGAACGCCTATCGTCTGGAGAAATGCGACTACTGGAACATGTGTCGTTCAGAGGCTTCCGGTGTCGTATCCGCGAGCAAAGCAGCAGCAAGAAAACGACGTTTACTCGAGCTCGCCGTCCAGCCATTGTCACCGCCAGAGCAGCCGCCCATAATCACTGCCAAAAACTGAAGAAGAAGAAACCAAAGCAACAACAAAAAGAAAGCAAAAACTCAGCAAAGAAATAACACAGAGACAGAACAAAAGAAGAACGAAAAACCCTAGGAGAGGAAAGGAATGAATTTAAGAATGTGAAGGGAGGGCAGGTGGCGAAAATATGTGGAAGACAGGCGGCAAAAATCTTACTTGATTCGGAAGCAACATAAAAAAAGAGCCCAATTAAGGAGAATATTCCCGAATAGATTTACAAGTCAAATAGAAGTCAACCAGAAAAAAGGAATTTCAAGATAAAGGAAAACCGCCAAAAGCAAATATCATCGAAATGAGTCCCTATATTTTCAAAACTAAGCGAGTCACTCCCTTCTTGACAAAGGTATCTGAGTAAGGCCTCATCCTAGGGCACTCGCAATGGGCCTGGCTGATGAAGCATGTTGCACTCTTATTTTCGAAAAATTAAAAAAAAAAAAGTAGAGAGCAATTAATGAGATATGAGAATAAAAAACTACTAAAATACATTTAATGTTAAGAATGTAATGGAAACGTTACATTCCTCATTAAGAGAGGACGTTACGAAGAGGTTAATTCATCAACTCTACAATCTATAAATAAGTATCAGTATCAACAACAAAAGGAGGGCTTTATTCCCAGTACATATTGTTACTTTGTTAAATCTTCTACTGACTTAAGTATCGAAGACTCCCCCAGAGAGCATCCAGACCTCCTCTTATTCTGTGTTTTTAGGTCTTGAAGTGACGTTTAAAATTCCCAAATATTCAATTATTTACTACTATTGTTGTTCATTTTCTTAGGCAACAACACATGCATTAAAGAATCGAGAGTTTCATTCCTTGTAAGAACAAGTAAAATAACTCTATCAAAGATAAATGAGAATACCAATGAGCTTGTAGTTTATCAATACTGAAGTTAACTCTAGTACTAAAGACTTGAAAATTTGATTCATATGCTAAAAAAATCGATGGTTTGATCAATTGTGAGTGCAGGTAAAATGACTTGTCAAAAAAAAAAAGATAAGTGAGAATCTCGGGATATATTTCAGTTCCAGGTGGGGAGTTTGGAATCAAACCTTTTGGACTTTTGGTGATGCTGAACATTGAGAGATGGTGTACCTGCAGCAACTTTAGACTATTGTTTTCCTCCACACCAAGTAAACCTACACAAGTGTGTCATCTTTTCCCCTTTGGCAAAAACTCCCACTTTAGCTACTCTCTGCTTTTTCTTTTAGCCATTCGGTTAAGTGCCCTCCAATGCTGTCCAAATCCATTCAAGGCCTCAAGGTTTGACCTTTACCTCCAATTTATTGATTAAAACATCACATATTTTAACATTTACATAAAATTATCAATAAACTTGTTCATCATTGATAAAAATTCTATGATAGGACAATAATTTATGGATGAACTGATATTGTTCCTGTATGCATGACCCTTTTTTTCTTTGGTCAAGGGCGCTCACATTGGAGCAAGCCCATACGTTGCACACCTTGAACCCAAAACTCCCACATTATAGGTGGAACTGCTCACCACTCGCCCATCTCGGCTCATATGACTCATTCTATATGGGTTAGTATTACGGTTTGATAATCAAATTATTAAGAAATTTTCTTTTCAACAAATACTCTCTTATAGAATAAAGATTACATTAGAATGTTTTGTTAGCCACTGGTACAAAAATTTTCAAATAAATTATAGGATTTAACATTTGGCATAGAGATTGGCTTAGTCATACCCTTAAAAAAATATAAATTTGAAATTTGTTATAAGTGAGAATTATTCCAAAATTTTAAATAGTTCTAAGTTCCAATTATTCATTTCCGATTAATTATCTTTTCTTTTTTAAAAGTAAAACTAATTAATTTTTCTTTCGCTCTCTTCACTTTCAGTTATGTTAGCGAGCGACTAGCGTCAGCAGTCAGCACCGCCCATAACGCATGAACGGCTTCTTTCTCTCCTCCCCTTTTCATCAAGAACAATCCTAGCCAAACACCACCTTGACCTCCAAAGTCATTCCAATCAACGGTTCCAAACTAATGGTACTTCCCAAAATTCAACCACACGAGAAACAACAACCTCGGACGGGTCCCACGGCAACGCAATCCCTCCTTATCTAACCACATCACGCGTTGCGTGCACACTTCCTAACTGTAGATCCCTTTACACGCAATACCTCCCCCTCCCGCCACCTCACATATAAAAGGAAGAAAAAGCCAGTAACCAAGCAACTAACGGTCTTCCTCCAACTCGGTTTGGACTGTTAGCTCTCCACTGTAACATTCCCCTCTCGCCCCTTCTCTCTAGGAATCTGTGACGGTAAAAATGGAGGAGAAGAAGAAGTTAGTTTTTGCGTTTTACGTGTTATCGCTTGTCGTTTTGTGTCGCGGCCAGAGTGGTCTGGACCTCGCTAGGTCGAATCTCCCGTCCGTACAGGCTGGGAAGCTGATAAGGGCGCTGAACTTGTTCCCGAAGGAGGATTTGAACGTGATTGACGGCGTTGGGGAGGATGCTTTGTTGGAAGGGAAGACGATTGTTGAGAAGAGGTTTCGGTTTCCGAATTTGGCTGAAGAGGTCTCTGCTGAGGATTTGGGCCATCATGCTGGTTATTACAAGATCTCGCACTCCCGTGCCGCTAGGTTAGAATTTTGCTTTGAAGTTTGTCGGTTAATTTGGGGATTTTGCTTGTCTTTGTGCTATTAGAGGCTTTTTTGTTTATTGTTTTTACTCTAAAGTTCATTGATTTTGTGAGTTTTGCAGTTTTTCCTTATTGAGGGGTTTAAGTTTATTATTTATTTTGGATTATTAAAGCGATAATCTTGATTGTTAGCTTGGTTCAACTGAAATTCAAGGCCAATGGAGTTGCTTAGTAATGCAGAAGAAGATGCAAATGTTTAAATTCTTTCAGAATTGATGCTGATTTCTAATTTTATCTGCAGGATGTTTTATTTCTTCTTTGAATCACGAAGCAACAAGAAGGACCCAGTGGTCATCTGGTTGACTGGAGGACCAGGGTGTAGCAGCGAGTTGGCTATGTTTTATGAAAATGGTCCTTTCTCTATTGCTGATAACATGTCTTTGGTGTGGAATGAGTATGGCTGGGATAAGGTGTGCTTCAATAGAAAAAAGATTTTTCCTCAATTTCTTTCTGTATAAGATAAATATTGGAAAGGTAGATTAGTATACAAGTTTGCAATATAGAAATAATCAGACACCATGGAGTTCCACGACTATTGTTTTCCCTTATTCTTCTATGATTAATATGAACAGGGAAATTCCCCTCATTTAATTTATTTGATGGTTTTGCAGGCATCAAATCTTCTGTATGTTGACCAACCTGTTGGCACTGGATTCAGTTATACTTCTGATAAAAGAGACATTCGTCATGATGAAAATGGAGTTAGTGATGATCTGTATGACTTTTTACAGGTTGGTTCTGCTTCCGGGGTTAAAATTGCAACATAGTATTAAAGGTAGATTATGATGAAGAATATGATTACTAACACTTTACTTGACTTCACACCTTTCTAGTATAGGGAGAACAAAATGCATTAAATAGTGCTGGATGTTGACTGAATTGGTGAATAGCTGTTAATTTGTGCGTGGTTATACTAGTGGAACTAAGCAGGTTGTTTCTGTAAAATCAGGCATTCTTCAAGGAGCATCCTGAATTTGCAAAGAACGATTTCTACATAACCGGAGAATCATATGCTGGGCACTACATTCCTGCATTTGCTGCTCGAGTCCACAGAGGAAATAAGGCTAAAGAAGGGATTCACATAAACTTGAAGGCATGTCCATAGTTATTCTACAATTTTGCTTCTGATGGATCTATAAATGCGTATACTAATAGCAACTCAAAATGTGAAAACAGGGTTTTGCCATTGGTAATGGGCTCACTGACCCTGCTATCCAGTATAAGGCTTACTCAGATTATGCATTGGATATGGGATTGATTCAGAAATCTGATTATGACCGCATCAACAAGGTGATTCCAGTGTGTGAACTGGCGATAAAGCTTTGTGGTAAATGACATGTCTCTGGCCACTCTTATTTACTTTCTGAAAGATGCTTGTGCTATTTGATTTTGTCATTGGTTTTCAGGTATTGTTGTTTTGTTTTCTATGCTATTCAAGCACCATAATGCTAATTGATTAGCCAATCTGGTTATTTGATTAAAAATGTAATTTTTTTTGTCAGGCACTGATGGGACAATCTCTTGCATGGCATCTTACTTTGTTTGCAATACCATATTCAGCAGCATCATGGCACGTGTTGGAGATGTAAATGTAAGACTTTATTCTTGTTTGTGTGCAATGAAATATCTTTTAGCGTGTAGTTGATATAGCCTTAGAAATAAATAGAAAATTATGACTGGATTAAATTGACGTGACTATATCTGCTCTATATGCAGTATTATGACATTAGAAAGAAATGTGAGGGAAGCCTCTGCTATGACTTCTCAAACCTGGAGAAATTTTTAAACAAGGAATCTGTCAGAGCTGCTCTTGGTGTTGGGGATATAGAATTCGTATCCTGCAGTCCTACAGTGTATCAGGCTATGCTCATGGACTGGATGAGAAACCTGGAAGCAGGCATTCCTGCCCTCCTTGAGGATGGAATCAAGTTGCTTGTATATGCTGGAGAGTATGATCTCATCTGCAACTGGCTTGGTAAGTATTTAGGCAGCAACTGATTGCTTATACAGCTTAGGCTCATTATCTAGACTGCATTTCATATAACAAGTTTAACATGTGTGATTTATGCCCGGGTACCTTATATGAGCAGGTAATTCAAGATGGGTTCATGCCATGGAATGGTCTGGTCAGAAAAATTTTGTAGCAGCTCCTGAAGTTTCCTTTGAAGTTGATGGTTCAGAAGCTGGAGTACTGAAGAATCACGGCCCTCTAGCTTTCCTTAAGGTATATCTTTGCTTCCTTCCCTCTATACTGCCCGGTCTGACAACCCTCTACGTGCTCTGAAATGGATGATCTAACACATCTTGACTATGTAAACAGGTACATGATGCAGGGCACATGGTTCCCATGGACCAGCCCAAGGCTGCACTGGAGATGCTAAAGAGGTGGACCCAAAGCGAACTTTCTGGAGCTGATGTTGCAGCAGAGAAATCAGTGGCCGAGATGTGATCGCCTTTTGTTTTTACTTTTTCCTGAAAGGAGAGATCTATCTACATTATGTTTTTCTTTTCCAGTTTCAGCTTGTAAATATCTGCTGATGGTTTGAACTAAGGTTTAGCTACTTTTCTGCCTTGGTAGCTTTGAAGGCTACCGACTCTCAAATCAAAATGATGCAAACTTGTTTTTAAGATTGTGTTTCTTTTAGTGTGGATCAATCTTTTGCACGTCACGTTGGTGCTAGAGTTAAGGGTAGCATAGACCCCAACAGTGCATAGCTTTTGAAATATAACGAGTTTAAGGGTGCCCTTAATTAATTCACACAGTTTTGCTATTTCAACTTCTGCTCACAAAACTAAATATGGTGTTTGGTCACGGCGATCGCTAAAAAATTGTTTAATTGAGAAAATTTTTCATTATTTTTTAAAAATTGAAAAATAAAAATTAAAAAAATTAAAAATTTATTAAAAATATTAGTTAGTAAATACATTTTTTAAATATTTTTAATTTTTAAAAAATAGAAACAAAACAAATTATAGAAAATTGGTTTTTAAAATAAACATAGTCTAAATATTCACCGAGTTCGGTAGCTCAAGCATTCACATTTAGGATCTATCGCAAAAAAAAAGGGCTAATTTTTTTGCCCTTTTAAAAGATAGTTTAAAGAGAAGTTAGAGGAAGTCTGATGATGAGTCTATGTGGAAGGCTGTGATTGGCTACTAAGTGAATTAGCGGTTAAACAGTTAATATCCGAACTTAACAAGCTTTCATCGAAGACACAGGAAAGCTTCGGCTGCAACAGATAAGAAAAACATTGTGGCTCCCTCGATTGTCATGGCTTCCTCTCTCGGCCTCTCCCTCTCCACCAATTACTGTTTCAACTCAAATACACCTTTGCTTCCTTCTTCCTCAACAAAACCACTTGCAGTTTCACACTTATCAACACTTATTTCTCATACTTATTTATTACAAACAACCGCTACTCATCACCCGCCGCTGAAGCATCCACCTACTGCAGCATCTCCTGAAGGTGTGTTTTTTCCCTCTTACCCTCCCAATTATGCTTAGCTTTTGTTTATCCATTTCTTCATTAGTTTCAATCTGTAAATTGGGTTTCCTTATTTTTTAAATGTCCCTTCTTTTCTCTGTAATTGATTAAAACTGTTGAGTTGGATGATGCAGGGATTCCTGGGGAGCTGATTGAGGACTCAAAGTTTGTTCCTTTGAATGCAGATGACCCTGTTTGTGGTCCACCTGTAAGTTGTGGTTAGTTCTGTTCTGGTTCTCAGTTAACTTGTGCGCAATTTAGTTATTACCCCATTTTCTATCAAAAGGGAAAACAAGTACCTTTTTTTTTATCAAATATTTGTAAATTTGGTATCTTTTTAGTCTTCCTATAAATGGGTTGCCTTTATCTTTGACACCTCTGAAAATTAGTTAATGCTTTATGGTTCTCTTCTATCAGCTCTTCAAAGTGACTGGACATGAAAGAAAATACCCAGCTATGGTTAAACATTCATAGTTTTCCTTCTTTTTTTTTTTTCAGGCTATGCTGTTGTTGGGTTTTGAAGTGGACGAGGCAACAAAGGTAGTCCTTAATGTCTACTAATCTTTGTATTTTAGACTTTGATTAAAAACTTTTGGCTCTAATGGTTATTGATTGCATCTTTACTTCTCATGTTAACTGTTGCTTACCTATCAAACGATATGGAATTTTTATGCATCTAAAGTTCAAATGGTGCTGACTCTTACTATTTGAGGTTCTGAGTTCATAGTCTTTTCCATGCTTTTCTCTAATGGAGTTGGACTAGGGTTGGCTTGTCTTTGGATTGTAACAGTTTTATTCTAATGTGCTTTACTCACAATATAAGAATGATGAGGACCGTCCATCGTTATGTAAACAACATTGTTCTTCTATCATCCGGCGATGTATATTCTGATTTTGATTTCTTTCTTCCTCGGTGGATGGCCTTGTTGATGGTGTCTGAGTGTACCCAGCAGGTTGCCTTGTGGTACAACTTTCTGTCTTAGTAGCCCCACTTGGCTCCAGGCTCCAGCACCTATAACAGTGTTCTATATTTGAACTATGTTAGGTTTTTGTTTCTGTAATTCTTATCTATAATCTTATCTTTTTCTTGATCTGAGCAATACTTGAATTGATCACCTCGAAATTTTGGTGCTAATACCACCTACAATGTGGATGGATCTTCATGGTACAGATACAACAGCTTTTGAAGGATCTGGGTGGTGAATTTGTGCAGGTAATGTTGAGTGTTTCTTTACTATTCATTGTCTCAGATGGCATCACTAGATTTGCAACCGATGAACAAAAGATAGTTGGCTGCTTTCACAAGATCATGTAATGTCAATAGCAAATTAGACAAAAAGATTCATAGTCAGTTTCCGTTTGAGCAGAGAAATTTAATCATAATCATATCATTGTAATTTCTTGTGATTATTCAAGTGAGCTAGGTGCAATCATTTTTTATTATGATTGCAAGATAACATGACTCATGAAAGAATATGATTTCACATTTTATCTCGTTTGTTTATTGTTGCAGATTATTTTCTGTACCGAAGAAATGATTCCTCAGTCACTTTGGAAAGTAATGCATACAAGTCAACCAAATCTGGAGGCAGTGAAGGTGAAGCTTATATCTTTGCCGGAAGTTTTTCTCTATGCGTCAAAACACGAGTATGGCTTGCTACTAATGGAACGAGAAACTTTGATATATCAAACTGGATTACCGGATATAGCTTTACTCAAATTGCCAAAATGATGTCATGAGATGCAAATATGATAATTGTTATGTTCCTATTTTTTCTGTTTGAGTTTTGCATTTTCTGTTCTTCAGATTGCAAAGTTGGTGCCTCGTATTTGCTTTCTCTCTGGCCTTAGTGGAGAGGAGATGATGATGTTCATTGACGCCTTTCCAGAAACTGGTATCAACACTTTTTTTGTCATCAAAGTAATTAATCTGGAGAACAGACAAACTAAATCACTACATATGCAAATTTAAACGGCTTTCGTTATCACTCTAGCCCCAAATGTCTTGATGCAACCTGCTAAGATGTTCTTCTTGGTGTCCTGCAGGATTAGAACCAGCAGTGTTCGCAGCTCTTGTTCCGAACAGTGCCGATAAACCGCTGCAAGAACTAATAGAAGAAATTATGGGGGACCACGAGATGCTGGTAAGATTGTTTTCGTGATTTCAACTTAGAAAAGCATATGATTTGAACAAGGAAACATCTTTGTTCTTATTAAACATTTATTGTCTTTGCAGAGTTCAAAGCAACCCACCTTGACTTAGACCAAACCAGAGCTGATATGCTTGAAGACTCAGACTGAAAAAGAGCAATGTAGGATTTCGCAGTTGATTTGTACTGTGCTGTCCATATAAATCTTTTTAACTGAGAAAATGGCAATTTGAGACCAAAAGGTGTAGAGAATGATATAGAACTGGAGCAAAAATATAGGCTGCAGCTTCATCCAAATTTGCATTTACCTCATTTCTTTAATTATAGTCCTCTACAAGATAAAAGGAGTCAACTGAACGATCGTTGCTACTCATTGAGCACCGTTAAATATGAGATTACAAGAATTTTGCATCTGTTAACTGTTGCATTGAATCGAAGAAGCTATGTACAGTGTAAAAGTTCAAAACAGCAAAAACAAAATTGAGCAACGATTATCCTGAAACCAAAACAAGCGGAAGCTATTCAGAATGCATAATAAGTTGCTGATCTTTTGCACTCGCTGTCTTGCCATTTCCAATCTTTTCTATTGCGGCTGTCACGACGTCATCGACAAACTGAATCACTACATATGCATTAGGATTATGCATGACATAAAGATTTCCATTGAACAGCAAAGAGATTTACGGAAAGGCTCCCACGCTGCACAGTTATCGCCTAGTAAGCAGGAGATTATCTCCAATATCTGCTCAAAAACTGATGAACGTAAGATGGTTTCAAGATGTTTCTG
This sequence comes from Flueggea neowawraea, assembly GCA_948243855.1. NCBI lineage: Eukaryota > Viridiplantae > Streptophyta > Magnoliopsida > Malpighiales > Phyllanthaceae > Flueggea > Flueggea neowawraea. The sequence continues at coordinate 12,248 of CAODLS010758384.1, forward strand.
CAGAAAACAAAAGACAACAATGCTTATGAGTTGTTATAATACCAGAAACAACATGTGATACAGCAAAATGATGTAGCAAAGATTCTTGAATCTTTATCACCAACCATAACATATTCATTGAGCAACAAATCAATCATATACATAAAATCGGACAAACTCGATCACAGAAACTAAATCCAAGCTCAACCAAACCAAATACATCTCTAATCTATCAACCTTTCACACCCCATTTGCTCAATAAGTTCGTTCTTTATTTCTGAAATAGCCACCATTGCCAATAAATATCCAAAAGAATCCATTGAAATGCTTCATAAAGCATCAAGATCACCTTCAAGTTCGAAACTTCTATTCATATAAAGTAACATAACAAAAAAAACCATCAACATTGCAGTCCCTAATCAACTAATCAAAAAGGTCAATATACCTGAAACAAAGCACAATGCAAAATTCAGTCCTCCTCATCGCTCTCATCACTAAAGTAACTAGCTTTTTTAACCTTCTTATTCCTTTCCACCACCTCCTTGTCTCTCAATAACAACCTATCATCTGCCCCTCCGCCCACCACCGACGCCCAATTATCCTCCTCAAACCCTAACCCCTCTCCTTCCTCTCCCCATTCCTCCTCCCCCTTGCCCCCTCCACCATCGCCGCCTCTCCTCCCCTTCTTCACCACCGGCCTCTCTCTCGGCCCAAACTGGTTCCGCGGACACTCGTACGACAAATGCCCGCTCTCCCCACACTCGTAGCACCGGCTTTTGTCCTTGTACACCCTCTTCTTTATAAACTCCGTCGCCCGCCCGTTGTCCGCGGCGATCGAGGCGGAGAGAGTTCTTCCGTTGAGGATTTTCTTGTCCATCTGTTTCGCTGCCGACACGGCGTCGTTTCGAGAAACAAATAGGATGAACGCGACGCCACGCGACTGGCGCGTGACCTTGTCCTTGAGGACGGTGACACGCGCCACCTTGCCGAAGGTGGAGAAGAGTGTATTGAGGTCGGAGTTTGTGAGAGAATAGTCGAGGTTGGAGACGTAGACTGTTGATTTCGACGGCGCTAAGCCTCCTGAACCGCTGGATTTAGGTTTTAATTTTGTGGAGGTTGACGATGGATTAGATGATGACGTGAGGACTGATGCGTAGCGGTAGTAGAATGTTTCGTCGTCGTCGCTGTCACTGTGGCTTTCCTTCTTCTTCCCCATCGTGTGCGTGTTCTCGGTGCCGGTGATGAGACGAAGATGGGCGGTATGCCAGTTATGGTGAGGCTAATGACGAGGAGTATGGGCCTGTTCTATTGAATAACTTCTGGACTGGCCGACTTCGAAGTGACCATCCTCACCCTGTGAAAAAATTAATAAGACTAATATGAGAAAGAGAAAAGTAAATACAAAAAAAATATATTAATAATTATTTTATTATTAGGAAGGAAATTTTTTAGCATTTGTGTAAATTGATCTTAATAATTTTATCACAAAAAAATTGATATTTATTAATTTTGGGTGATGTGTACAAATAGATAAAAAAAATAAAAATTATTTCATAAATACAATAATATTTGGAAAATATATTAAAAATAGAAAAACAGAATAAAATATTAAGAAATACAACAATTTGATCAAATCATTTAAGCCAATAAAAAAGAGTACAACTCAAATACATAATACAACTAGAGTACTTATAGAATACAACTAAAGTATATAATAATGTTATAAAAACTCTGTTAATTATTAAAAATCGAGTACATATAAAGTACAATCCAAATATATATAGTGTTATTGAAGATTTTTTTACTAATATAACCGAGTACATCCAAAAACAACATAAATATAATTAATATAATAACAAAACTAAAACTCTTTTTACTAATATAAATAAATACAAGTGAAATATAATATGAATATAAATAATAACAAAAACACCAACAAAATAAAATACAAAACTAAAACTTTCATATTTTTTATTATTTAAATACAACACTAATACATGTAAAATATAAAATAAAAAAATAAAAATAAATCATAAATATTAATAAAAACAAGTAGTATTCTCAAAATAAGTACAAATATTTAAATTTTTTTTATTACTCATACCACGAGTACAACCCAACCCAAGTCATATGTATATCTCTTACACCCATTCTCTGCTTAGACTTTATTAATTCAAAACGAGTACATTCACAAACTTTGAAATATTAACGAAATATGTCATACAAGCACAAGCATCATCAATGTAAATGCTACAACGTTTGTTGATCTTGTCCAGCTCCACTATGGCGTGATCGGTTGAGGACATTTTTGTCTTTTTAAGGGAGACTTCGTTACAGAACATCGAAGGAAGAAGAGGAAAAAGCTTCAAACAACCGCCACCAAAAACAACAAACCCTAGATCTACATAATTGCCGCCACCCAATCAACACCTCCGTCACGTCCATCGAGAAGGAGGACGTCCGTCTCAAACCCTAGATCTACCGTCGCCCGTTGCCAACACAATTCATCGCCGCTGGAAGATGAGAAATAGACGAGATCGAGATGAGAATGAGAACAGAGAAGGACGGAAGGCTGAGAGATGAGAGGATCGAAGCGGCGGAGGATAGAGAGAGGAAGACCGGCAGACGAAGTCAACCACCTGATTTGGTTTTGTCGGACAGAAGATAAGAACAGAGGAAGCTAAGGAGGAGGAGGAGACCGACGACTTCGCGGAGGGAAGATAGAGAGAGAAAACATGCGAAGAAACAGAGAGAGAGAAAAAAGAGAGACAACTTAGAAAGAAGAAAGAGAGAATAGAGAAAGAGAAAAGAGGGTATTAGAATTGTGGCGATATTTGAGAAAAAATAAGATGAGATTGACGTATTTCAGCAAGTATATTAGCCTTGAGTTTAAAAAGTGAATACTGATTTAGAAAAAATGCCACCGATGTAATTTCCTCATTAATTTTTCTAACAAAATAATAAAATTGATGAATTCGTTTAATGATGTTTATTGATGAATTAAATAGTTTTTTTAAGAATTGAATTGTTGGCAATTTGAACACTTTGATTTCAGTAATTTGAGAAAAAAAAATTCAAAAATTCAAACTAAAAAATATTTAATCAAACATGATTGAAATGTCAAATTTCTCAAACTCTATATTGAATAACTACACAGAATTAGAAAGAAAAGGCAAGTGAAAAAAAAATCAAATTTTTACTTTTTTTCTTTTCTTTGTTTTAATTTAGTTTTTTTTTTCAAATCTTAATTTTATAGTGAAGTGTCTTTATTATGTTTTATAATTTTAATACAAAAATTTTAATTATCGATAAGGCAATTATTATATTTACATTGATACAAAAAAATTCAATATATCATTAATTAAAATAAGAATTTTTTTTAGGTGTTTATATAAAAAAATTAATTAAGTTTTTTAATATGTGTGTAAATCAGTAAATGCACCGTGAATTTGAAGAAGAAGATGCAAACTTTTTGTGAGGAGTAAAAATGAAACAACGCAAGGAGAATGGGACCTACATAAGAAGAAAGAAAAAATAAAGGGACCACGGTAAAAGGCCAGACAAAATTAGTTGCACAAAATCTTCAAGGACAAAATTTATGGCTTCTCTTATATTTGGTATATTATTTAACTCAATTTCTACTAGTTTGAAAATAGTCACTCTGGTTTTTGACCTCAACTTTCGTCAATTAAATTTAATGGACACGTCATATTTACTTATGTGGCAACCTAAACCACAAAAGTCCTGATTTTTATGACGAAATTATCCTCATATTACTCTATGTTTCTCTCTCTCATCAACTCTCTCTCGTTCTTCTCCCTCATCAACTCTCTCTCTCTCTCATTCTCTATTTTCCATCTCTCTCTCACCTCTCTCTCTCTCTCTCTCACACACACACACCGAGACGCATTTGGAACTTTTGTCCATCAACCCATCAACCCATTCTCTCTCTCTCTCTCTCTCTCATGTGATTGCCGAACAACATGACCATACCCAAAAACCACCACACCTAGAAACCACCACCACCACACCAAGTCTCATCACTAGCATCGAAATCCAGGTAAAATTCGACTGTGTTAAATCAAAATCAAAACACAATAACTCCTCAATCAAGCCATTGCAACTCCTCCTAAAAGCAAGTGAATCATCAAAGAGAAACCCAGACCCTTCTTGCAAACCACGCACTCCCACCATCATCCTCTGTCACTGTATCCACCATTCATACACTTAACAACCACAATTCACGACCCTCCTCACCACCAAGACCCTAAAACTCTCTGGATCGCCTTGTTTTAGTTGGGTCTTTCCGTGCAAATTCAGTTATAAAGGAAGAGAAATTACCAATTTGGGGGATGAGAAGAGAGAGGGACGCAACAAAGACGAGAATGCAGAGCCAACCGAGATATTTGAGAAGGGTTTAGAGGGGAGTTTGAGAGTGATTAATGGTGGCGGTGGTTTATAGAGGAAGTGGATGAGTTTGGGAGTGATGAGCAGAGGGTTAGGTGAAAGAGATTAGTGAAAGCGATGAGGAAGAGAGAGGCGAATGGTGGTGGCGGATCTAACTAGGGGAGCGATGAAGAGAACTAGGGAGAGGTGAAGAGAACTGGAGAGAGAGAGAGAGAGAGAGATCAACGTGAGGCATAGAAGAAGAAAAAGAAGAAGAAGAAGAAGAAGAAGAAAAAGAAGAAGAAGAACCGGTTAGAGTGTATGGTTTTATGGTGGTGGTTTGAGTTTTGTGGTTTTGTTGGTGGTTTGGGTTTTATGATTTGGTTAGGTTGTGGTTTTGGGTTTGATAGTGTGTGTGGTTTTGATTTAGTTTAGGTTGTGCTTTTAGGTTAAAGAGAGTGTGTATGGTTTTGGGTAGTTTAGGTTGTGATTTTGGGTTCGAATGAGAGAGCATGTGGTTTTGGGTTAAATTAGGAATTGATTATTAAAATGATTGGTTTGGTTTGATTTCAATTTATGTGATAATTTTTTTTTAAATTAGAGGACAAAATAATTTTTTTATATTTTTTGTTGAGTTTAACTGACGATATTAAAACCTAAAAACCAGAGTTACTATTTACATAGGAACCAGTTTGAATAGTATGCCAAACCCCATGGATTTCGCCCAATCTTTAATAAAACAAAAATGGTGTGTGTACATCTCTCTCTAGCAGTTGCTGTTGTTGCGTTTCACATAAATGAAGACCAAAACTATCAGAGACAGATTGACAAGTGGGTTCTCTTCCTCTCCTCCTTCCAACTTCACCCCAGCTTCCATGAATCTTCTTCTATCCTTTCGTCTCTGACTCTCCAGCGCTAAACGACGTCGTCCTTCATAAACTCCGTTTCTTCTTCTCTTCAGCTTCCTGTAAGTGATTCTTCATTTCTTGTCCCCATGTCTTTATGTTTCTTGTTTTGGTTTATTGGATTTGAGTTATATCTTCCGGCTTAGTTGGCATAATAATAATTTACACATTTGCCCGGCTCTTTGTTGTTTTTGTGTTATTTCAATTCATCATTCTTTCTTTATTTCCGTTTTGTCTGTGTGTGTGTGTGTGTTAAAAAGATGCTATCTTTGAATTCCGGAATAGAATTAATGTAGTGTGAATTGAAAGTCCATGGGTATATGCAATTTCTCCGTTATTTGGGAATCTGTTCTGTTCGGACATTTAGGCCATGAAAGTGATTGTATTGGAGCTGTAGCCTCCATAGAAACCCTAGCTGTGAAGTTCAGAAGGTTTTAGATTGGATGATGGAGAAAGCTGTTTTCTTGTTTGAAGCTGTTTTCTTGTAGAATTTTGGGTTGCAGTTGAAGTGGGATTGATAAATCTGATTCCTTGATGGATTTGGAGAAGTAAGAATCTATTATATGTACATTTGTGAGGAATGAAAATTAGAGAATTACTTTTGTTTTCCTAAAACCGGGTTTTGTGCAGCTCCTACATTTTATTTATCTTGATTAGTCAGTTTATTTGCTCCCACCCGGAATCAAACTCGTGATTCCTGACCTCCCATAAATTTTGTTTCTTTGATTTCTAACATTAATTTTCATCCTTGCTTCCTTGCTAGTGGAACCCTTTTTGTTTTAATAGACTTTTTCTGTTACGTGCTTGAAATTCCAGTGATGAACTGCCTTTGCCTTGGAGAAAGATGCATGGATTCTCCACCGTAGATGGCTTTGCAGAGTTGGGTGATAGTCTGGCAGAGATGATCAAGTACATTGCTAATGAGCCCTCGGTGGGGCTTTTCTATGTTCAGCAGCATGCTCAAAGTGCAATTCCCAATGTTGTTAATCTCAGGAATAATGTCGCAGAGAAGACTCGGGAAACAAACTTGCAGACTGAAGATCTGGAGGATTTGATTTCCATGGTGAGGTCTATGAAAGAATGTGGTTCTCCAGTTGCAGACGAGATGATTAAAGATATAAGGAAATCTCTTGCAATTTTGTCGACAAAACAACCAAGAA
>CAODLS010758398.1:0-13094 GCA_948243855.1 Flueggea neowawraea
CATAGACCACACCACGAGTTCCTATGGTCCCATGATAAGTATATGATGTTTTCAGAAAAACCAAATACTATTGGTAGTATTTTACCAACGTGCATGTGTTTTCTTTTGGGTGCAAACGATTTCAAAATATTTTCTTGGTAATCGTACTATGTATATAGAGTGTATGTATACATGTCGTATACCGCATGTGCTAGTTTTCAAATAATTTTCAAACCAGTCTTTGTGAGGCACGTATGAGGCGATCTAGAGTATTGTCGCTCACTGGGTTCTGACACCTTTATTTTTTTATGTTGCCTTGTTTCTCTGTTACAGATTGACTGGACTCGGCAGCAGTTTGCATCTACACCCAGTGAGACATTGACGTTTTTGGTTAGTAGCGCTTTTGGCCGGGCTACTCTATGTATATTAGAGCTCCACATTCGACATGTTGTTGGGTTATGGGTCTATGTATTGTATACTGATCTGCGACTTATTTGACTTGTAAATGTTTTATATCTTATTTAATTTGTTAAATATTATTTCCATATAAATGGATATGATTTTCCTCTAATGTTTTACTGAAAATGTTTTATGAATAAATGAAAGGGTAAAGTTTCTGATTCTATGAGGCTTGTGCGAGATGAGCCAGCCTCCCATAGACGGTTCGCTTCGTACGCCGGTCATAGTCCGAAAACGGGTCATGACATTTATTATATATATATATATATATATATATCATAATAAATATTTATTACAAAAAACATTATAATATTTTAGAACGGAATATTTATTATTGAAAATATATTTTGTTCCCAAAACAGGTTTCCACAACAGAGTTTTCATGTACGTCAAATTTTATTATTACCGAACCATTAGTAATTCTGGATTACATGCAGAAGTCGGAACACAGTAAAAACATGTATAATTTCAGAAGACACAGCCTATATGTCTGAAGCTGTCATCGCACTCACCTGGAAGCCAAGCTAATAATCCAGTTGCAGTCCACTGGTGAATGTCTAGTCGTTTCAAATGTCGAATAGAGCTGATAACAGAAATTATTATACAGACATTAGACGTGGTAACTGTGGCATATACTGAATGTATGAAATGCAAATACAGACGCAAACCCCGACGATGGTTCAAAATCCTATTTCGATCAGAAACCTAACACTCACTTCAAAAATCAGACCTCGATGTAAAATTTCAATTCAGCCCTCAAATTTTCCAAAATTTACCGAATAGTCCCTTTAATATCTCTATTATCAAATCAAACCTCAATGTACTCAAAAATTACATTTTTTACCCTAAACATGTAAAATATTAGTTTTGGTCATTTTGGTGGAAATTTACGCAAATAGTCATTTTGTCGATTCAACCAACAAAAATCGCTCCAAACCGACACCCATCCTTCCAAATCACTTAATTTATCACCCAATCATTTTATTCATAATAATCATTCATCAATCTCACCAAAAATCCAATAAATTATTAAAACTAAAATTAATTCATCCAAATAAATTCCTACAAATACCGACCTTCTTCAATCTTCAAAAGCCAACAAAAAACATATTCAAATCTTTGTTAAATACATCAATATCCATCAAAAATTAACTAGAATTCATCCTCAATCCAACTAAATTCCATCAAAAATTCGGACTTAATCAAGACCCATTCAAGAAAAATTTCAAAATTCCAAAACCCAAGTTCAATACATATATTCTAACCTCATTCCAACATAACCCATCCAAGACTCATCACTGATTCGCCCAAAACAAGCATCAAATTCGGATTTTACAACCAAACCTTCACTCATCAAACTCTAACAAAAAAGTCCATTGTTTTCCATGAAAAATAAACAAAGAAAGAAAAAAGAATGAGAGTTTTTTTTTTTTTAATCTTGGTTTGATGCAAAGAAATGAAGAGAAGCGAGAGAGAGAGAGAGAGAGAGACGTGAAAAAATGGAGAAGAAAGAAGAGGGGCTAACGGGTTTTAATTTGAAGAAAGGAGAGGTGCAAACGCACCATTTGGTGCATGTTCCATTTTTTTTTTCTCTTGCTATTACAAAACGGCAACACGTTCACTTGTTTTTTTTTTTCAAAACTCCAAAACGGAAACACTTCACTTATTCCCCTTTTTTTGCATTGAAAGATAATAAATTGAAAGATAATACTATTTATTTATTTTTTGCCAAATTCAAAGGGTTACATTAATAATTCAAATTGAAAGATGAAAAATTTAATTAATAGGAATCAACAAATATAATCACACATAAAGTTGTAAAACAAATAAAATATATTTCTTTAATTGTGAATTAAAAATATATTTAACAAAAATAACAAAATAAACATATTGATGTAAACAAAATTATATTTATTTCAAAAATAAAAATCATATCTATTTTACATTAACAAAATTGTTCCAAATAGACTATTTGCTTGGAGTCATAAAACTTAGAAAAAAGGTAGAATGTTACATACACTTTGGTCCCCGAACCTTTAAAAATTATTATTTAGTCCTCAAAATATTTCAAATTTACAATTCAGTCTGAATATTCAAAAATCATTTTTAAGTCTTCATATATCTCAAAAATATCCAAACTAATCCTCAAATATATACAAAACCACATTTTGGTTCCTAAATGCAAAATATCACTTTTGGTCCTCTAATGGCAAATTATACAAATAGTCCCTACATCCGTTCGGCTCGATTCCAACCATACAAATCACTTCCCAGTATCCTCAAGAAGACAAATCGAACACCCATTTGCATCAAACATTACAAAAAACACCAATTTTTGCCAAAAATTCGTAACAAACCCTAACTCTATATTTAACACCATCAAATCTTCATAATTCTCTTGTTTTCTTGCATTTCTAAGTTCCGTCTACCTAGATTTAACAAAAACCCACTCAAATCCATCAACATTTACTCAAGAAATTTGGATTTCAGTCAACCACTGCCCACACAATCTCATTCTCGCAACACACCTCGAAACTCGAAAGAAAATGCACAAATGAGAGCAAAAATGGAGAAGAATTGGTGTTCTTGCCTCAAGAATGCAAAAGAAACGGATGAAGGGTGATGAGAGATGATTTTGGGCGGTTTTAAGGTGAAAAACTGTGAAGAAGATGAAGAATGACGAAAGGGATCGAGGTTGAAGGGTTTTATAAATGAAACAGATCAAAACGCAGCGTTTTGGTTGTTTTTAATGGATGAAATTCGCGTTACGGCCATGAGATGCGCGTTTCGGTGCCCAGTATGTCTGAGACGCGCATTTCAACCCTTGGAAAGGCAAAGACACACGTTTCAAAGGCTAACGGGCACCTCGGGGGCCGAATTAATCGACTTCTCCCACTTCATCCAAACGAATTTCATCAACACCCAAAGACTCCAAACACTCCAAAACATCATTAAACATCCTATAATCATCTCGAGCCTCTAATCAACATCTCGAACATCCAAATATCGATTGAATTCAATCGGAATGCTACAGAAAATCTATTTGGAATGGATGAGATATTACAAGTACTATATTGTCTTTAGTTTTGAACATTTAATACTAAAAACTCATTAATGATACTAAATCATTTAGTAATTTAAACAAATTTATAGTACTAACATATTATAATTTCGTATCATAAAGAATTTAGTATTATATCGATTTTAGTTTTGAACATTTAGTACCATGACTCATTTAGGATATAAATCATTTAGTACTTTCAATAAATTTGCAGTACTAAAATATCATAATTTTATATCATAAAAAAATTATATGAATCAGATGTATACTCCAATCAAATTTAATTTTTTCATCTAATTTCTCTTATTGTCTAGTCTAAATGAATCCACCTAAATGATGGACTAACTATAACATATACCAATTTTGATCCAATTTTTTTTATTATATGTGAATGCTTTCAAACATTGATTAAAGTGCAGTCCATTCTGTTGTGTGTCCTAGGTTTAACAACTATTTTTTATATGATTCTTGGTCAAAAAGAGAGGGTCCTGTGCGAGGTTGTTGCTTCAAAAGTACCCTTTTTTTAATAAAATGGAACCAATTAAGGGCTATACATTGATCCTTGATAAAAATAAAGAAAAGGAAACAGAGATCAGAGACGGAATTCATTGTATGCTAATTAATTTAAACGGCTCCCATGAATATAGATGCTGTTTCTTTAGCCCACCATTGTTATTGCACAAAAAAGGCCCACCATTGTTGGCCGTTCAGACCAATTTCTGATATAGACGCCTTCGACCGAAGAAAATAACAATGGTGGATAAAGTGCAAATCCAGCCGCATCACATATGAACTGCGGCCGCCACCTGAACTTTGTTCATTGGTTCAACGGTTCATAAAATACTTTATATTATTCTGGACTTCATCGATTTGGTGTATAAAATATTAAGCGGATAAAAAAAATCTTATAATTTTGGAAATATAATGTATGATATTTCATTATTTGCTATCAACAAATTGTTATTGACAATCAATAAATATATTTTCTTTAGAAAATAAATTCTGAAAAAAAAATCCGTTCTTCGGTTAGTGAAAAAGAATGTAAATTTTTTTTTTAGTGCTTGGAAGACAAATAAAAAAAATTATTATCATCAATATTCATATTTTAGCCTTTTTTTTATAATAAGTCATTTTGTTTGCTCTCATTTAAAACCGAACTCATGACCTCTCAATATTGAAATTGATTATATTATCAATAAGTTACAAACTTCTTAATAACATTTTAATTGTACTAATCTAAAATTCGTACTAGTCATGGGTGGACAACTATCTTTTTATATCTATCTCATTTGTGTTCTTTTGACAGTGGAGATGTGATAGCATAATCATGACTTAATCTAATAGCTAAAAAAAATGCCAGGACATTAATAAGTTAAAGCCATTTTTTGTGAAGCCATTTCCTTAAGCCGAGCAGCAGACGTATTACGAAACTTAAAAATACAAAAAATGATGTCGTTTTAAAGGTCTAGTGGTTTGAGATTGGCGATGACAGGTGGTCTGGCATTAGAGGTGTTAGGAGCGATAATAGCTCCGTAGTCTCGTTGTTTTGATGAAATAAGTGAGTAAAAATGACTTGATTTTCTATTTTTATAAGTCGTTTGTCTTATATTTTATTCATACAGACCAAAGAAATTAATCTATGGATACCCACGTGAATAACTGTATAAAATATTCAAGTAAACCTACAATTCGAAGTAAACCAAAAACGAAAAATTGAGATTACAAAAATATAATTCAATACTTTATCGAAAAAAAAAATCCAATGCCCTACTCATACAAAAAAATGATAAAAAATTTGTTCTGTAAACCGAGACGAAACATCAAAAGAAAGAGTGCAAAGAATTTCCACTAAGTCTATCATAATGTTTCTCTCCAGAAATTCAATCACTTAAATCTCTTAAGAAATCATATCAATTAAATCTCAGATCACTGGGATTGATGTAAAAATAAATAATATTATCTTTTATAAGTTAATTAGATAAGGCACCATGATCTAGGGTCGGACACAGTTCAGGCAAATCCTAAGATCTTCAAATTTTCAAATTTGTCCAAAAAATTGGTGATTTTAAAAGTTAAAGATTCAAATTTGTCCCATAAGAAAATATATCCATTCCATCTTATCCTATAATTTTAAGATAAGTTAGGATGGATATTCAAGACAACTCGGAATAAATATTCGGGTTTAAAAAACTCTACAAAAACAAAAAAAATACGATTTAGCTTTCTCTAATTAAAAAATAAAAGAATAATAATAATAATAATAATAATAACTATAATATTAATATCTCACAAAATTACCAACTTGTTCCATGTTTACATTATAATTAAAACCCAAGAAATTACCTTCGTGTAGAAAAATCAAACAAGAGAAAATGATGATGCTATTATTTGGAGAAGACGACGATGTTTTTCTGAATGATGGAAGGATAGACAAAAGTGAGAGTTGAAAGTTAAGAGGAAGCGACAGCGCTCGTGACACGACTAAGGTTTGTTTTAATCGAGTTATATTTTTTTATTAATTGAATATATATAAAACAAATATCTGAGACATATTAATTCACACAAATTGAACTTCATTTATTGAAATGTATTAAAGTGAGCATATATATATATAGTTGTTATTTTGGTTTTTTGATTGGGACAATTTTGGTACAGTTCAGGGTAATTTTCAGTACGAATACAGACTAAAAACTAAAACTATCTTCTATTATAATTTTGGGACAGTTCAATTCTAAAAAAATTAAAAGTCAAAAAAATTTCCAATTCCAATATAGTTTTAATCGATCAGTTCAGTTTGAAAATCTTCGAAATCCATACCAGCCATAGCAGGATAAACTCTTAAATGAGTAATTCATACAACTAGATAACGTTGTTATTGATTATCTGCCTTTTATAAACTTTTGGGACGCCAGACAGTTTCATATTTGGAAGCTTCCTCGCAAGAACAAAATGCAACCGTCAAAGAAGACTGATTTATTACCGCCTATCACATCACACCCCCAAGAATTAAAACCATATATATTACATCCTATCCACAAGTGGCACGCATTCACTGCCACCAAAATTGAAATAGGACGAAACCATTCTTCAACTCCAGAGAAGAAACAAAAATGGAACCAACCCAAAACGACACAAGGAAACCAGGGGCAAGATCACCGATCGATCAGAACCGGTACCGAGGAATCCGAAGGCGGCCGTGGGGGAAGTTCGCGGCGGAGATTCGGGACCCAATGAGGAACGGCGCAAGGCGGTGGTTAGGAACATTTGACACAGCAGAAGAGGCTGCAAGAGCATATGATAGAGCCGCTTACGCTTTTAGGGGTAACCTAGCCATTCTTAACTTCCCTAATGAGTACCAATATCATAGTAGTGAAAACCAAAGTTCTTCTATTAATTACACTTCATTTCCTTCTTCTACCACTGCTACAACCACTACTGGTACATTTTTTAGTGGTCAAGCCATGAATTATGGGTCTAGTGAGCATGAAGTTGTGGAGTTCGAGTATTTAGATGACAAGTTGTTAGAGGAGCTGCTTGAAACACAAGAAGACAGGCTTAGTAGGTAATTAAAAATAGGAATTCATTTGCGTTGTTTTTTTGCTTGGACATTGATTTTTTTGAATTGCAACAAATAAATAGTTCATAAAACAGGATCAATTTTCCTGTTTGTGACTCCATGTTCAATGATACCTTATCTTTATTTGTTCTGATTTTAAGAGACAAAATCATGTATGATGATTTTATATAAGGTGGAGGAAATAAAGAGTTGGGAGTGCCATGATTGTAAACTAATTATATTTCCCTTTGTAAAAAGAAATATTATTTTATCATAGTCAATTTTTCTGCGGTAAGTAGTTATGCTGTAAAACAGTGCCATAATAGCAGACCACAATTGACAAAGTGGTATATAATTTTGGTTTCACAAAACTACACAACTAATTGGTTAAAGCTCTACGATCTGTGTATATATTGACAAGTGTTCGGTAAAATTGTAACTCAAAGTGTGATTAATTCATAAAGTAACCAAAACGGATAATTATTTGTACTCATTACTTGTCGGGATATCTCCCTAATTAATTCCCCATTTCTTAGGGTTAGGTCTGACAAAGAAATCATTCCTCTTATCTGTGATCAAGAGTTTTTCCTTACAATTTGCCCTTAGATTTTGGTTGGTATCTATCATAAATCCTGAATTAAATTATTTAGTGATAATGTAATTTAGGTTTTGAGTTTGTATATTTAAGAAGATTTAAAATTTTTTCGTACAAAATCCATAAGTTTATTTTTATTGGATATATATTTATTGAGCAACCGAACTATGTGAGTCGCGACCAACGTATAGGCCAAACCAAACCACAAGGCTAGATTATGAACCCTTATCTAAGTCATAAATTTACATTTTTTTCCTAAATAAAATTATTAGGCAAGTAAATAATAGTAAAAGAGTTAAAATTTTTAATTCTTTTGAAGATATACATTTAGGTAAATGAAATTAGCAATAATTTACTCGCCAATTGGTTCTTTCAGAGTTAATCTATCATTACTTAATCATATACATGTGTACAATTAGCATCGAATTTTATCAAAACATAGGATTCTAGAAGTATTTCCATTTATATCAGAATTAATATTTTTATTAAGGTTTTACTTTCTATTGCTATTAGGATTCTATAATCTTATAAGAACTCCTATAATAGGAGCTTTTAGTCTATTTTTCATTAGAGACTTTTTGCAAAACAACCAAGCATTCACATCCTAACACGACTACATTTTATTTGCAAGACCAGCATATCAACTTAATTATGTCTTTTTGATTTTCTCTTCGTCTATGAGATTAATAACTCGAAATTCACTCTACATATCTATTTATTGGTTTGTTCAATAGATACCTTGAATATCAGTGCATCAACGAGGTAACTACTTAACTTTTGACACTAGAATTGATGAAATAACCTCTTTGTTGCATGAAATTGTGTTTGTAGTGAATAAATTAGCCAACAATCAAAGACAACATCACAAAAGTGTCCATATGTGGTATTTGCGACATGTAAGGACGTCCAATAGATGTGTGTCTGTCTCTGTAAGATGATGATGTGACTGAACAAGTAAATGCTGCAAATGATTATGGCGGCCAACCTTAGAGGAAATCGATATCATTTGTCATTACACTTCACTAAAGTTGGTTTGGAGTTTTTTTCACATCCTAAGTTCGGAGACTTATGGGGCTATCCCACTGAAAGCTATATGTAGCCTAAACTATATATGCACTTCACATACAGGGGAACAGATCTTACCGACAGTCGCCTAATCTAATAGTTGAGATCAAACCTCTTCAAAGACATCAATATTCATCCCGTTACCCTGATAACTAGGCTCCCAAACCCAAATAGCTCATATTCATAATGCATTTCCATGGACGAGATTGTGAAATAGACCTTTCTAAGGTTATCACAGTCAGGCTGCTTCAATATATTATAAATTTGAGTTTTGGTGTCCATCCTCAGCATATTGCTAGTCACCCAATATTTAACAAACGCATCCCTCCAAATAGAGAACAAAATTAAGAGAAATGCACTCAGCATTGTACAGCAAAATTTAATTATCGATTGAAAAATAGTTAGTGTTCAAAGATGCATCAGATAAAAAGAAACTTCATGTTGATCTATACTACAACGGGAGTTCGAATAGAAATAAAAGAGTGCAAGAAATGAAACGAAATTAGCCACACATCTAATCTAGTCACAATCCTTTTATTCTTTTCATCTATATGTCTGAAGAGTGTAGAAGAAGGATGGTAGCTTGCAACATTCCTTGCTAATCATTCTGAAATCGCATCAAAGAAAAAGAAGAAAAATTGTCGTGTTAGGGTTTCGATCATTGCTCAAAACAATTTTCGTAAATCAAAATCAATTTCAAGTCGGAAGGAAAGAGTAACGTAGAAAATAAGAAGAAAGAGGCAGACGAAGAAAAAGGAACACAGACGCAGAAGAAAGAGAAAAAACATCAGGCAAAGCGGCGGAGAAGGAAAACGCAGAAGGAGAAAGACAGAATGAAAAAGAGAAAGAATAAGGAAGATATACATGTCAAAAAATTAGAATGCCAAATGTCAAAATTTTATGATGCTAAATGTCAAAATTAGACCCTTAATATAAGCTGCTTTAGTATATTTATATAGATGAGAGTGACGTTCGGAGAAAAAAAAAAGAGTAAACAAAGTGATAGGGTAATTTTCCCAAATAGTTTGGTATTTGCAAACCTGAGCTCTAATTAACTCTCCTGTTTGTCGAGGTTTATCTTTTATTTTCTTTTATGAAACCTTGTAGACATTCACTTCATGAATGAATGAAGGTCAATCTTTATTTTACTAAACACAACAATGAGAAGAGGAGAACTGGAGTGATTTTGGATTTCTTGATGGTGAGCATATGTTTTGAGTTACTTATTTTCTCATATTTAGCCCCATTGTGTTTTTCAATCGTAATCGACGTGTTCTGGGTAGAGAACATCGACGTTTTAATTACTTTTGTGCGTCTTTAAAAATTTTGACATATCATTCATCTAGCATTCCACATAATTAAGCTGATGATGTCATCAAACCATATTGACACTTAACGGCCATGTTTAATAGATGGTTGATGGAATATTACTTTTGATACAAGATTAATAATTCAAGGTCACCTATGATATGATTTAAAGATCAGACTGTTTTTTATTAAAAAAAAGTCCAAATTTTGGGTTATTTTAAGTGATTTTTTCTAGCATTAACGAGAAAATCAATGCAATCTAAGAAGCAATTGAACCTGAATAGAAGATAGCAACAAAGGACGTCAAAATGGAGGATATGAGCAAATGCATGAGAAACGAATGACTCATCAAAAACAAAAAAAAGAATGAACAATTGAAGAATATGACAGGGATTACAAACCAAGGAGTAAGCTGGGTTTTAGTTTGAGAGCTTTAGAATAAGAAAAAAGAGGAAGGCAAGTGCATTTGCATGCAATGGCCATCACAATGGTTTAATTCAACGAGGAAGACACATGTATGACTTTTTGGATAAGAAAATTTAATGTCATGCAGTAAAAAACTTTGCCAATTAAAATTGTTTTCAAAAGAAAAAAATGTGTTTAAAAAGCGTTCGAAAGTGCATTTACATTTGTAACTCTCTATCATGTTAATATACAATGAACCCAAAAGTATAAGAAGACTTACAAGTGAAACCTAAGATAAGAGATAAATCTATGTAACGCCACCTGATACTAACCACATGTGTTTACACTAGACACACAGATTACAACCAACCCTACGAAGTGGATCTTGACTGACCAATGGTATACCATAGACTACGCCATCTCTGTAACTGAGTGTCCTGGATCCATACATATATTACATAATAATACTGATAGCAAGCAAGCAGGCATATAGCATTATAACTTATACTGATATAATCGGATATTTTACTGATACTGATAATCATCATAATTCTTATATTTACCATTTTTCCTTTTATCACACAATCATGTTTTAATTAGGCATTGCCTTTACTTAGTCCGGTTATAGATTAACCCAACACATCAAAAACATATAGTTTCAAAAAAATACAGCCTACGTGCCTAAAGATGACAGCTCATTGACCTGGCAGTTCGAGCTGGCAGTCTAGACACGCACCACTGATAACCAATAGATTCTCTAATAGAAACAAAAGCTGAAAACAGATACTAAAGCAGATTAGATACAATTGCAAATGTCGGTATTGTGGCTTAGCTGATATGAATGAAATGCAATTATGCAACCTGACCCCCAATGATGTCGAAACCCTTACCATAGTCGATTATCTAACACTCTCGTCTGAAATTATTCAGAAATGTAAAACTATAGTTTTAGTTCTCGAAATCTAAAAAATTATGATTTGGTCCCCAAAATATTCCAAATTTATATTCTAGTCCCTAAGTCTCCAAAATAACCATTAAATCCTCAAATTCCTTAAATTATATAATTTAGTGTCCAATTAATTCAAAACACACAGTTTCGATCATTTTCAAAGGCAACGTACGTTATTCTGAAGTTAAAGTACGTTGTGGAACCTTAACGTACGTTACCAAGACCTTAACGTACATGATTGGGGTCGAAATTGCTTCCAAAAGCTTATGTTCCCTCGCTAACGTACGTTACTTGAAGCTTACATACTTTGATCATCCAAAACCCAGGTTAACATACGTTACCTCATGCCTAACGTACGTTAGGCACCATTTCCAGATTATGTATGTTAATTAACCCTCAGCTTGCCCATTCGACGTTATTCATTTCCTCTCGCACGTACAGTCATTCCAGGAGCTTAAAAATACTTGGCCATACAAAATTTACTTCATTAATCACCTTCAAACATCAATTCAACTCCCCAAATACCCCAAACTCAAATTGAAACTATAATATCCCGCCCATTTCAATTGGACTCCTTTAGCTTTTCGTTTAAATTCAATTCGGTCTGAGAGTGTTTTGGATAATGATTTAATGATTTGGATGATGATTTAATGTTTGATGTTGGGTCATGGATGTATTTTTTCAAGATTAGGTGTTATAGAACCCCGAGGGAGGTCGACGCATTTTTGGAAGCGTGAAATGTTGAGTATGTGGACTGGAGGGTGGACAACGCATGTTAGCATTAAGCACAATACACATTGTCGAGGCAAGTAAGATGTACGTTGAGGAATGGAGAACGTACGTTATATGGCTTGGGATGATCAACGTACATTGAAATTCTAGAAGACATATGTTGTGGTGTGTTTCTATCGAGCAATGACTTATGTGAGCTCTACAACGTGCGTTGTTAACCCACAACGTACGTTGTGGTGTGGCACGGCATACGTTGCATGAAAAACTACGTACGTTGCCTTTGTAAAATGTTAACACTTACTGTTTCGATCTGTAGCTTATTTAACCCTACCAACCCTATGGGTTCTGCATTTACTCCGTCCCATTCACTCTCTTCTCTCTCAAATCACCTCAAAGCACTCCCTCATTGTCTTCCCAACGTTCCTAATCCATTTTTGAGGTAAAAATTGCATCTTTTCTTCTCTTTTTTCTCTGTTTTATGCATCAAATCTATTGGTTACTTTTTGATCCAAATTTGCTAGGGTTTGAAATTTCGGTTGATTTATGATGAATGGATGTTTGGGGTTGCTAGAATATGTTAGCTAGGACTTAGATTAATAAAAATTAAGTCTTGAATCAAGAGATTTGATGAGTTTTTGGTGGAGCTAGGGTTAATTTCGGGTTTGATCGATTTTGGCTGAATTTGTTATTTAATTGGTGGATTTGTTGATGGATTAATGTTCCTGATTTGAGATCGACTTATGTAGTGTTCTTATTATGATAAGAGATGATATTAGCACCTGCACTTTTTTTTCGCTGGTGTTTATGTCAACATTTTATGTTTTGCAAAATATGCAATATTCAGCATTTTCCTTTTGCTTCGCTGACAAGTGGATCAGTCTCCTCTGTCACTGTATGCACATTATCAGTATTAGCATTTATAGGTCTGTATCAACTCTCTTCGCCTCTACATTTCTCTGCACTTTCTACTTTAACTTGTGCATAT
>CAODLS010758477.1:0-11169 GCA_948243855.1 Flueggea neowawraea
AACTATGTTTGGAAAAAGAAAAGAAGCTCTCTTAGGCAATGACCCCAGAAACTTCGTGCCTGTTGAAATTTATGTATCAGAAATATGTTATACATAGATGGAAACTTGTTGAGGCACAATCTGAGAAAAGGCAGATCACAACTAAGCAGCCAACAGATCTTCCATCAAATTTTCAGCGTACTAAAGTTACAAGAGTTGGTATCTTAACTGGAAGTTCTATGGCAAGACAACTTTATACTTGTTTTCTTTTCTAGCTTTTCTCCTTTTCTCAAAAGCATGAGCTAATAACTCCACAAATCTGAGCCAACTATCTACGCAACATAAATCACGAAATTCTCATACCTTGATACGACTGCAGCAATTTGTGCGGTTCAACTGAGAAGGTAGCAAATTGAGGTTTCCTTCTACGTTCATTGTGCCCTGCTAGGCGTTTGCGACAGCTGCGCTTTCCATCATCAAATTCAACTAGCAAATGAAACCTGATTGATCAAAACGTATCACTTCTCATGTCAGTTGCACATTGATGTAACTCAAGAAAAGGGCATACACATCATATAAGAACGCCATGTTAATGAAGCAAAAGCATAGAGCGGTAGAATAATAGGCCTTATGCATATAAACTTGGCACACAACTGGAAAGCAATGTAAGCCTATCCAATGCACTAAAATTGCAAACCATCAATGGTTACTTCTCAATCCATATTCATTTCTCATCACATTGCAAACAACAAGAGAACTAAAAGACATATAGAATCATAACTCTTTAAAAGAACTGTTAGTAACTCCATCCGTACTCATTCTGTTCATCGACAGGACAAGAATATGTCCAATTACGCGAAAAAGTACAAAACTTAGAACAAAAAAGAGACACAGGAAAAGAAGCAAACCTGCTACACTGCTGACAAAACCTCTGTTCAATTCCGTTAACAATAACTTTAGGAGTCTTTGAGTGAATCTCACAAACTTTATGCCTCTTGTGGTAATCCTTTGAGGAGCTAAGGTCCTTGTTACAACCACAGACCTGGCAAAACGGAGTCTGCAAACGTGAACGGACAGTTCTAGCTCGCTTTGCTGGAATGGTTTGGTTCGCAGAAGATAAAACTGATCTTTCTTTGTAAAACTTCTTATCTATTCCATCCTTGGAATCAACCAACCTACCCACCTTCAAATCAATTAGTGGTGAATCCGGACTATTTGAATCCATGAAAGAATTCGAAAGATTTGGCACTGATTCCAAGGATGAGTAAGAACCAACAACACAATTTGGAGATGTTACTACTACTTTACTACTAGAATCAGAACTTCCTTCAGCAATACCAACAATCCCTACACCACCTGCGTTACTAACACTAAAAGGCTTTTTGAACAATTCAGAGAAACCCCGATCAATAAACCCCATGCTCTCAACTGATTCCTTATCCCATCCTGTTAATGCCTTTCTACTTTTGGTAAATGCATCCACAGATAGATCTATGTCGTCTGAGAACAGAAGGTCTTTTCCTTCTGAAGCATAAGCCCAAGATTCCATTAGCACAACAAATTAACACAACAGTCCACAATAATTACCTGTATCAAACACAAATAAACAAGAACAATTCTCAGTATCTATCAACTAGATGAAGAATCAGCAAGATATGAAACCAACAACACAGTACCAATTGATAATGTAGCCTAGGTGAATATAGAAATCAGGACATGATTTTCCTACAACTTTAGCACCAAGATCAATCATCGGTAAATTATTTAATCATATCAGAGACAATGATGGTGATAATGAAACAACTAGTAAAGACAAGTTCGGTGATAAGCATAAAAAGAGGAAAACAATAACTTTAACATAATAAGACATAAAAAAAATAACAGGTTTTTAAATAATTTTGTTGTTTCATTCTTTTATAGAATCAAAACTACCAGCAAACTTTTTTCCAAAATTTTGGTGACCTGAAGGGGAGGTCTATAGGCCTCTTTTTTACTTTCTTCTTTCAATAAAAGAAAAGACAATGGAATATAAGCTCACTGTCCGTTTCAAGTTTCCTCCATTTTCTCAGTGACCAAACACGACACCATATAAATAGAGCCAAAATCCAACAACCTTGACATACAACAAGAAAAAGAATCTTTACTGTAAAGACCAAACTTTACCACAACTTCCGGATTAAGGAATCAGAAACCAAAAAAACAAGCTCAAAAAGAGTGAAACGATACACTCAGATACTCCAACGAAACGAAAAAATGAAAACGACCCAAAAATACCCATTTGAAGACAAGAAACGGGTGGTTGTTGGATTTCAAATTTTCTCAACTTTTCCTATAGTGTCTCACAGACAAGAACAGTCGCAAACAGTAATGAAACAAAGATAGACACGCACCATGAAGATAAAGATATAGCAACAAGTGTTGGCCTTTTTTTGTGCTTCCTTACCAGAGATAGAGAGAGAGAGAGAGAGAGAGAGAGAATCAAAGAGAGAGATGATGGTCTGTAATGGTGGAGTAGAAGAATATCAGGTGAGGAGTGGAGGAGAGGAGGTCAAAGAAGAGGATACATAGACAGTGGTGGTGTGAGTCAACATGATCTCTTCGCCTCACTACACGTTCTCTGGTCATAAAACCATGTCGAGGTCTTGTATTGTAAGTTTTGATCGAGTGAGCGAAATTCCTTTTTTGTTCACTCTCTTTTTATGTTTTCCCCTTTTCTCCCTCATCACGGTCAGTCACAGTCACCGAAGTATTGAACCCGGTTCCTTCCATAAAAAAAAAATATCTCGTTTTTTAATTCCTCTTATTTATTTTTTTATGAAAATTTCCTCTTATTTATTGATTTTACATTTCTGGGTTCCTTCATTCTCTATGGCTTTTTTTAGAAAAAAATACAGTTTAGTTTAGAGAATTTTTTCTCTAAAAACTACAAAATTTAATTTTCAATTATTTTGAATGAAAAATAAATATTTTCATAGAAAATTGACATACACAAAAATTTAAAAAAATTGTTCAAATCCAATTCTTCTCTAATTTTATATGAAAACAAGTGTTTTTCTTTATTTTTTATTAAAAACAAGAGTTTTATTGAACAAAATATATAAAAAGAAACTGTTTTTAAAACTAAACGGCAGCATAGATGTTCTACTAAAAAAAAATCCTTCAACTAAATAAAATACAAAAAAAAATGGCTACTTCTTTTGGTGAATCTATTTGTTTCATTAGTTTGAATGAAATATATTGAAGCGAACCTTCAAAAGTAGACGGGTCCTAAAACGAAAATTGGGACATTGAACATATGCTTTTTTTACTGCCAATACCCAAAAACAATTATTTCTCTTCCACTTGATCTGGTTTAAAGGTCTTTCTTTGATGACTTGTGCACACTTTTTTATTTCCTAATTGCCTTTGTTTTTTTAATGGTCTAAAATCAGAATAACATACAAAGAGAATATCATTATTTATGTATTAAATCAAGTCCACCATTAGTTGCTTATCCTTTAATTACTTTTTATTGAAATGGTAGTTCATTAATTCATACAAACTTGACTTTGAAAAGAAACCCGAATTTTAGTTAATTCTTCACTTTGCGGTAGAATAGAAAAAAGAAGGCGATAATTCTGTTGTGCCCATCAGAAATAATTTTTGTCATTACATCCACCTCCACATCCCTCAATTATTTCCTACTTCAATAATTGTCTAATGCCAACATCAAATGAAAGCCACATTAATTATTCCCCAACATTTTTCTAAATAATGTACAACAAAATGAAAAATATATATAACCAAGAGGATGTAAATGAGTTGATAATTTTTTTTTTTAATTTAACCAAATTTAGTTTGAGCCTTAAATATGTTACTACTTTAAAACTCTTGAGGACGGATTAATCGGATATTACAGAATTTTAGATACTAAATAGTCGGACAAAAAAATATTTTTTCTCTAGATGTCTTTTTACTGAATAATACGAGTTTGAAGTGTTTTCGTAGTATTTTTCTTTTTAATCTTTTTGTGAAACAAGTCTTTGGTCAAACAGCTTGAGCTTACGAATGGGGAATAAAGAGCAGAAGAAAATTATGGGTTGGGGGAACAAGTGGAGAGCAAAATATCAAGAATGCCCCCAAGGTGGATGTGGTAAATCAGGAGGATATAGAGAAGATATGACTCTGTGAGAGTAGCATGGCGGAGAGGTGAGTAATTTTTGTTCGCATGGCGTGGATTCGAATAAAGCGACGATAATTTTGTGTTGCTATTATTGTCGATTTGTATTGTATATTAAAATAAAAATTTTTTTAAAAGTTTGTTTCATTATGGTGTTATAATAATTTTATTAGTACATAAATTTAAATTTATTATTAGTATCAACTATAACCCTAAAAAATATTTCATAAAAAAAAATGATATCTATATAATAACGTTTAATAAAAATATATTATTATTAATTATTTAAAAATATAAGAAATGGAAGTTGAAAGGTGACATGACAAGACCCTTAGTACCACCTGGAAGGAGTACGTGGGCCAATGAAAGAAAAGCAGGCAACGCTGAGGTGTCTGACACCAACCCGCACCACCCAGGCACCAACCGAACCTTTAGCTTTAAAATGGGCCAGCCCTCACTACCCACCCTATATTTCCTTCCCTCTTTCAACATGGATACTCTGTCTCTAATATGTGTCATTCTGATCACCCTCACTTTTGATTTTGCTTTCCACCCTTGTCTCTCATCCACAAACTTTGTCTACATTAATCGCTAAAAAATCTCAACATTTGTACTTCGTGTTAACTTCCAAAAATATCGCCAAACAAACATATCAGTTATTTTTAAATGTTGCGTGAAATATATGCGTCTCTTAATTTACTATTAGTTTTGGTTGTTATAAGATAATGTAGAATATTGACATTGCATATATGCAATGTCAATATTACTCATTAAACCACTTTCATTCTCATTTGGTCTATGGCAGAATTTTTGTCCCCTTGATCATGAGTTAATGCAACGTCAAAGCGGTTTCACACGGTCGTCTGTGGATTTTTTTTATTTATATTAACTGTTTTGCAGGTCAATATCCGTACTAACCTGGTTTAATAAGATTTGTAGGGATCGTCTTTGACAACTAGTGTTTTCGGATACAAAAGACAAGCAATGGTAAATAATAATTTTTTTTTGCCTGGAAAATAATAAGTAAATGGCTCAACATGTCCAAGAAATAAGGATATGGCCCTTACTATTTGGCGAAGTGAAGTGATCCACTTGATATGCTCATTGGGTGGAGTGGAGGTGGACAATCAATTTTGTCCCAATTGGTTTCTCTTGCACTAGTTGTCAGGCCCCCAATCAGGACAACCACACCTTTCTCATCTTTACTTCTTGTGGATAGGCATTTGCCATGTATTTCCTCCAACTTCTCAATCATTTATCCTTATCCTTATCATTACCACCACCATGTTTTACTAGCTTAAAAACTTAGACAAAAAACAGCCTCCATTATTCAAGCATTTTAATAGTTTAAGATTCAATTGATCTACAACAATAAATAGTTTATCCATGTTAGAGTTTATCTACTATTAAGAGACTGAGGATTATTTTTTTATATTAAATTATTTATTTGTTTTTATTAAGAATAAAAATTGTGAGTTTTTAATATTAAAGTTTATTTTAGTACGAATAAATTATAATTTTATTAATGAGTTTCAATTTTTAATAAAAATTAACTTAAAAATAATAAACAAATATTTTCTTTTAAGATATATAAATTCTTGTCTTTAAATATATAAAATATGTTCAAAATCAATATACTTGTGATTAACTCTTTTATAAGGGTCTTAACCCAAAAAAGAAAAAAACTCTTGGACAAGAGCACAAGGGCGGCGGAATGCCGCATGCAAAGAAACAAGTGATTTATTTCCAATCTTCCACTGCTATCATCCATGCTTGGTGTTGGCCCTGTTGGGGATTGAGAGTCCTTTGAAAAGTCTTTAAGCCCTAACAATAAATCATAATCAACTCTTCCAAACCACATGTTAATAATCCAAGGGCAGGGCTTCGAGGTTTTGATACCCTCGAGATGATCAAATAAGGTAAAGCCACTTGTCGGAACAGAGAGGGGAAAGAGTGTGAGGGCAAAACGTGTTCACTTCATTCCTTCATTTTTTGAACACTGTGTTAACTTCATCTGGACTTTCTGATGAAACAGATGCCAATTGTGCATCCATGAAAGCAGCCATCCATGTTTTGGCACAATTCAATTTCAGGGTTAGTTACCGTGGTGTGGTCCAATTTTCTTTGGAGTGGACGAAAAGGGCATGATGAATGAGTTATTTGGCAATGACCAACCAATTAATTAACACAAGTTTCAGCATCAAAATTTTATGAAAACAAGGAAAAGTTTGTGGCCGTGTGGGGTATAGTCCCAATGGGAGACGTGTTGAGGTTATGAGTGCATACAGTTTGGTTCGGTTTTACAAATAAATCGTCATCCGAATTAAACGGTTTGATTTTATTCTCTAATTTTCTGTAGTTAAATCGTTGGTTTTAACTTTCAGTTTGGTTCGGTCGATTTAATCGTTTAAAATATAAGTATAACCAGAATTGATAAATAATTTGGTTGGTTTATTTTAGGTTTGGTTTGTTCGGTTTTGAATAGATATATACATAAAAACCAACATAGTGGTATAAAAAAGATTAAGTTCGGTTCGATTTTTGAAAAGATAAAACCACAATCGAACCAAACCTTTCGGTTTTGACAATTCTTCATCTACATCCATCCAGGTGACTTTAGTTTTATTATCGGTTCATTTAAAACGGTTCGATTTGGTCAATTTTTTTGATTTGGTCGGTTTTTTGTTCACCCCCAGTTGAAGTCATGGGGTTTTGTTTTCATCAGGCTTCGAGTGTTCCCACCCCATGGTGGGTAGACTTGGATCTTCATTTTGTTCACGGCAAATTAAACATGTTTCTTTCTGGGTGGGTAGGGGCCTGGTCTTGTGGCAACGGTAGTCTAGGTTTAGTTTTATTTTTGACTGTGACTCTAGTTTTAGTTTATGAAAGAAGAAGATAACGTCAATTCAATGAGAGATTCCTCCGATATTACTCTTGAAGTTTTTTTTCCCGATCACACTTGAAGTTTGATATCAAGAGAAAAATGGTGGTTAATTGGTGTGCTTATTAAATTTATTATGATTCAAATTGATTTAAACGTTTTTTTTATTTTCCTGTTTAAGAAAATAACTTGTTCTTACAAGTCTCTATAGGATAAGGTGACTCTTCTTTAATTTCTGACCTTTTAATGCTAAATATAATTTGATGTGGTTAAACGTGGGTTTAAGTTTTTTTTTTTTCTTTTTTATAGATCATGATCATCACAAAAGAGAAAACGCATCCTTCTAAGTGGTAATCTTGGAGATCTTTGAAAAAATTTTATCCCATCCTATCTCATATCTGGAACTTAAAGCCTCAGTGAATTTAAGTATTTTTAATCCGAATCAACAACTATAAATATCTAAAATTGTTGAAAAAAACTGTCTTAGGTTCGGTGTACTTAATTATGGGCTTAACAAACTTCATTTGCGCGTGATAATTACGTCGTGTACCACAAAAGCTTTGCAAGATTTGCTCCGTACGATTTTGGTATATTTATTACAAATACACTTTATAGTATTTTCGTCTGTGTGATTGTAATTGTCAGATTCACGGATATAATTTTTAAACTCACGAACTGTTGTTTATATTTGTTTATAGTTATTTATATTTGTTTATACTTATTTATACTTGTTTATATGTATTTATATTTGTTTACATGTTGTTTTATATATGTTTACATTTAAACAAATATAAACAACGTGTAAATAATATTTAAAGTATAACGTAAAAATATAATTTTTAAAAATTGGTTTAATAGTGCGTTTAATTTTAAAAATTTTATCAAAATATAAAAAAATAACATAATAAATTTTAACATTACGATTATAAAGAGAACATATATGTAGTTGGCCTGTAGTAAGTTGGGTATGTCTCGACAAAACTCGGACTCCTTATATTTAATTTCAGCTTGAAATAGTTGTAGTTGGACTCAAACTTTTTTGCTTATGAAGTCCGGCCCAAAAATAGCAATGGAGGGAAGCCTATGAAGTTGGAAAGTCATGGAATGTAAGGATTGAAACGAAAACAAATTGGATTCGTTCTTTCAGATTTCACCACTCCAACTCGGTTTAGGCAATGGAAACCGGTATCCTAATCTTCCCGCCTTAATTATATATTATTTTACTATAAAGTTTCATTTATTTTTCTTTTCTCTCTAATCGGATCCTGTTGTTTAGATCAAATTGATAACTATTCGGTCGTAGAGTGAAAAGATATGTTTTTGATAATTTGTTTTTTAATTTGAAATATCTATAAAAAAAAGTTTGAGATTAGCTGAACCGAAGATTGTTAGATGATTAGGATTGGTCTCCTGTAGCACATGACAATGTGTTCAGGATTGATTCCCAATTGGAGATGCTTTTGGAAACCAGCGCAACTAATCATGGTCAGTACAGTTGTATGCATATTTGGGACATCCAATTGCAAAGATCCGTATAGTTGCTGTTATGGCTGCAAACTTAATGGCTTCTTGTGGATAGACAATTTGACTTGTAGAGTCTCCTTTGAGGAGTACTTGGTGATGCAAAGTTATTGTGGGCGGAGAATTTGTTTTTGATTCTATTCATGATGGCTAGTGGCTGTTAAGATATTTTGTGTATAAAAGCCATGTTCAAGTTGGAGGCTAATTTGGCGGCTTGCCGGCAATTGTGTTTTTGTTTGTATAATTGGTGTTTTGTTTCTTCAAATTAGCTCATTTATTTGTGTGCTTGTATTGCTGGAACATCACAGAAAGCCTATAATTGGTCTGTGTTGTAAGGTTTGCACTATTCTTCTTTCGTTTCTCTGCTTGTGTGGACCTTTAAAGCCGTTCTTGTTGATGGATCAATATATAGATCCTTATTGTCCTTCCATTGATGCTTTGCATGTGAGCAGGACATGTTTCTTTAGATTTGTCTTTTTAGTGTACTACGAGGTTTGTTTAGCTTTAACATGCCTAAGGTTAGAAATCCTTTGGTACAAATGAATCTTTTTTACTGGGAATTGAAATTTTGAATCTTTAGCGTGATACGATTTTTTAACCTTTTAACAGTTCTAATACCATTAGACTACAAGTGTATAGGTGAGTAATCGGTTTGCTTAGTATGAACCTAATTAATGTTTAAGTCTTCTCCCTGATTAGGCGGTGCACTTTGGAATAGGAAATGGTAATATTGTTTTCTGACTTTTATAAATTGAAGGATGATAGATTTGATTGTCAACAAGAAAGCTTAACACGTCACTATCTTTGCAGCTTAACCACTGTAAAAACATCTAACTTTGAATAATCGCATGGCAGGGCCCCCCATCCACTTGCAACATGACCATGATCACCTTAGCTGTAGTGCTTATACATGCATCAGTTGCGTTCATAATGCCTTCTAACGACCTTTTGGTGCACCAGTCATCATTTGTGTGCATCATTCTTTCATTCTGAAGCCTGTTCACGATCATACTGTAACTGCAAAACTTTTGCAATATATTCACAAATCACACGAGTGCACTTTTCTCGCAGAATCAGCGTCTGGATTTGGTAGTTTTAACTTTTAATGCACCTATCATCAAAGGAATAAACGAATGAATTAGTTATTGATCAGCTTCATTAGTTTAGTTGTTTTGTCACCGACTGTAGAGTAGATTGAGACTGATCATCCTTCCAAGCTGTGTGTTGCAGACACCACACAAGTCATGTAACTGTTTTTGCAGTCAAAACAGGAGGGTTGGCGTTCTTTACGAAACTTGGTCTTTGAAATAATAATAAAAAAAATAGACTATAAATTCTTGGTTGCCAAAAGAAAAAAAAAGGGTAATAATGTATAATACAAGTAGGGTCAATTTTTAATAATAAACATTATGAATGTAGTTAAAGATAATTTTGCATGAAATGAGTGAATTCGGCTGACCCTACTCACTTCAACATCTTCACTCCCTCTAATTAATCAATATTAAGACATCTAAACTGCGTTTGCTCAATTATTTAAGAAATGTCCCATGCATAATTTCAGCTCAGGACATGACTTTTCTGCTTTGTTTTGTTTAATCAATCTAGTATATATCAACCTGAGGTGGTTCAGCGGTAGGAGCAATGTCCCGATCTCCGCACGACCCGGGTTCGAGACCGAGCGTTTCCCCTGATTAGCGTGATGAGTTTCCGGATATTCCAGCTGGTATATCCCTCCGTCTATTCCTAGCGGGTGTCGTTGTGACGTGCCCCTTGGCTACCACCAAGTAATCGGACATTCTGCGGTGGAGAGTAAGTGTCTTCATGATCACGCCCAACAAGAATGCAACCACCATTGATAGCCTCTAGCTCCCCTTTTCATCGGGAAAAAAAATCTAGTATATATCAAAAGTTTGGATTAGTTTATTGCAAATTAATCTTGTATTGCATGGGCCTAGTTTTGTCTTGTCTTGATTGTCACTAATCTTAAAAGAATAGAGTTGCTATTGCATGCTTTCTATGTTGATCATTTGATTAGACAGAAATGCACGCCTTACATCAGCTTCCTAATAATTTGAGCTCTGTTAATGATCAAAAGTGTAATATTGGAAATATACTGTTTTTGTAGGAGACATCTTTTTAAATGTTCCCTTCTAAATTTTCCAGCTCCATGGCTGTACTATACATCCTTCCATTGTTGCAGATAATGAAGTTATGGTTAATGTTTGAAATCCTTCAGATTTTGATAAATTGAATATTCCACTTTGTTTCGTGGCATTTCAAATGCATTACAGTACTACTCACTATATCTTTGTCCTTGTTTCAGAGTTTGGTGCCAGTAATTTGTCAGATGCCTGTGATATTCTCATAAATGTCCTTTGCGTTAATAATTTCCCTTCTGTTAGGGGCTAGGAATTAGAGAGGGAGAGAACAACTAATCATCATTATGTTTTATGCTCGCAGTCTAAAGTCAACAGACCACATGGTCTGATAAACTTTAGTTTCTCCATCAATTTAGTTAAAATCAACAATCATGCCTTAATCTAAGCAAACAACTCCAATGGTGGACTTTTAGTGCTCATTCTCTCCAAACCCTTTAAAGAAAGAAGAGAAGAGAAGAGAAAATAAAGAC
>CAODLS010758549.1:0-17518 GCA_948243855.1 Flueggea neowawraea
TTCCATTTGTTTGATTTAGTTTGGAAATCTCCAGGACTCGTGAGCAACCCTAATTTTTGAATCTTATCCCTTCTTTCAAGTCTTAAAACAAGGGGCTCGTTTGGCAACGTAGCGTTTTATGTATTTAATAAATAGCATATATGAGTTTTTGTATATTGTAACAGTAAAAATTAAGGATGATGTAAGAATTTTTTTTGTTATTATTGTTTATAAAATCTCAGAAATATTCTTGCATTTTAAAATGAAAAAAGAATGGTTGCAGAGTTTGCATTTTCAGATCATAGGGGAAGAGGGGTAAAATATAAATTCTCATACTGTCTTCTCATGATTGCTTGATTAAAATTGTAACTGTTGTGCGGAAAATGCTGATTTGGCCAAACAAGCATTTTCTGTAAGAAAAATGCTTCCTGCTGCTGAGACACTACCTGCTGGGTTGTGCCAAACAAGCCCAAGGTATTTATAGGTGTGGAACTTTGGGTGCACTCAGTGGCGAATTCAAAAATGCCCAGACATGAGGTCGGATTAGAATTGACTAATCACAACGACCGCCATCTATGTCTTCTAGATAAAGATAGGCAAGATGGATCAATATCTAAACAAAGAAAATGTCTTCTTGAAACTTTCAAACTTCAAAGTTCAGTAGATAGCTCTACTTATGTTCAAAAAATGAAAAAAAATATATAATGGAAAAATGATAATCAGGAAGAGTCTAAAACAATTGCATTAATTAAGTGATATATAGGCATTTTTCAAAAAAACAAGATCATTTGTTATATTCAATTTAGGTAGAATTCAGTTTGCAGTAGTTGGTCATTAGATAAGAAAGAAATGGCCTAGACTTTAACATGATCAAGGACCTAAACTGCATAATATTAAGTATCACTGAGGAAAAATAACAGAGAAGCAGAAAATGTCATCATTATGAGGTAAATCTTCTAACCCATAATAATATGTTTGTTTACAATCAGGCATAATAAACTTATGGCTAGCTTCACAGCACATGGTGAAATATACAACAAGCATGTGTAATGCATAACTATAGATTGCAGTCTGATTTAACATTAATGACTTGAGGAAAGTTAGTCAGATGAGGCAGAACACTGACATCTACAGACACATACATGGGGACTACCTAAAATTCACCCAATACGCCTAAGCAAATATGCATAGAGTGGATTCGCTCAATATACATGCTTGTAATGTATTACTTACTCCAAAAGTTTTACGTTCATTCAGTACTACTTCGTAGAAATGATGATAATTTTCTGGCAGAGTCATATATGTGAATCAATAACTAAATCTGAAATTCAACAACATATTATATATTGTCTTACACTAAGGAAAGAAAAACTATGGTAAATGAATAGCTACCTCCTCACACCTTTTATTATTTTCTTCAAGGTAAATCTACGTCCAACCAAGCCGAGATTATCAATAGAAACAAGTTCCACGATTTCTACAGCTTCAGAATTCTGGTATCTTTCTATGTCTAACTGAACCAAGATTAACAATGAAACAAGTTCCACAGTTTCCATAGCTTTAGAATTCTGAGATCTTTCATCTATTTCTTGTCACGTCTTGACATAAGCACACAAATGTCCTTAAACAACATCTGATAACTAATGGACTTCCAACTACTAAGTCTAATAGTTCAAGTTTGGGTTACTTAAGTAGCTAGGTTCTTATACTTGTAAACATTTCCATCGATATACATATCCGATGTGGGAACACACAGCTGTTGCACACCAAGTAGCTTCAGTTGCCTGGGGATGTTACAATTCCCACCCCCTTAGGTTAGCGACGTTCTCATCGTCTAGTCTTTCAATCATAATGCCCATAATCTCTCCCGCATTTTTTCGGTGTGGGATTCGCATATACTCAACCTGTTGATGTGGGATTCGCCTAGAATTAGGGACTTCCTCTGAACTCCCGAGGTTTGCCCTACCACCGCTATCAATTGAGGTTTGCCCCACCACCATTCAACTTTGCATGCGAAGTGGTTATGATACCATAATTATCACGATCCGACATAAGTACACATTTGACCTTAAGCAACATTTGACAACTAATAGGCTTACAACCACTAAATCCAAGAATTTAAGCTTGGGTTACTTAAGTAGCTAGATTCTTATACTTATAAAACCTTCCATCCATACACATATCCGATGTGGGAACACGGGGCTGTTGAACAATAGGTAGCTTCACCTGCTAGCTTCAGCTACCTGCTTTGGTGGGGATGTTACATTTCTTGCAACTAAACTAAACTTAGGTACCAAATTCTAGCATATACATGAAGCCTAGTGTAGTGGCGAAGCCAAAATTCTAGCGAAGTAGGGGTTGAATCTGCTTAGCCAGAATTCTTGCTACACGGTGTGTACGACAAAAAAAATTGTAACTCATAAAGAATAAATTTGCTCCGAGATCAAATAACAATATTTCTATATCAGTTCCAAAAGATGAAAGACTTAATTTTGTATAGCTTCATTACTAAATCAAGCTACCTTCTTATAATTCATCAACTATAGACATCTAAAGCCCAATCAAGATACAAAGAATAGAACAATATCAGGTAAGACAAAGCTAAAGTGTTGAAAACATATAAGAAATTACAAAAAATTGCAGCAAACACAAAACCACCCAAATTATGAAACCAAAGTGCATCTCTTTTATCACTTCAAAATTACAATTGGATAGTTTGACATCTCAACAATCAAAGAAATAAAAAATTACACAACTTTCAAATCCATGCATAATTTTCTTAAACCCTCTCAAAACAAGATCAAAACTTTCTATTTCAAACAAACTCAATTAGTTAATAGATTATTTGATAGTAAATTAGTACGTACTTATTAAAAATCCAAACTCATAAAATGTTTTGGGCATCATAATAACATGAATATTCAAAGCTAAATTAACAAACCCTAAATTTCCTAATCGATTAACAAACCCTAGATCTCCTAATTAATTGAAATCACAGTGCAATTAATCAACAATCAATTAATCAAACAACACAACAATTGCCCAATATAGATTTGAAATAAAGAGAAAACAAAAAAAAGATTGGTTGTGGATGACTTACCGACGGACAACACCACTGCAGACAGACAATGTGATGACGGAGGACGGACATAGACGTACTCTTCTCGACAGTCGCCTTTCTCTCTCTCTCTCTCTCTTTGTCTCTCGCCTTTGACCTCTTTCTCTCTCTTTTTATGAGCCAGTTGCCTCTCTTCCACTATCTCGAATTTTGTTTTTGCATATCCCTTCAAATTTTTCTACGGCGTGGAGAGTTAAGCACGAGCGCTGGACGCAGCGAAGAGAAAGAGAAAAAAAAAAGCAGTGGCAAGATGGGGTGGGTGTGCGAAGAGAGAGAAGAAAGAGTTTGTTTTTAAGAACGCCCTGGTCTATTTTTTTTCTTCTAATCAATGGGGCGAAACAACGCTGCTTCACCCCACTAATTTATTTATTTTTACTATAGGGCGAAATGACGTCGTTTCGCCTTGTGTTTCAAAAATAAAAAAAAGGTCAATCAACTGCTGCAAGTCTACAACTTCGTCTCCACTATGGCACCTCACCTTGACACCACCAATGGAGGAAACTAAGGCCAAG
This sequence comes from Flueggea neowawraea, assembly GCA_948243855.1. Classification (NCBI taxonomy): domain Eukaryota; kingdom Viridiplantae; phylum Streptophyta; class Magnoliopsida; order Malpighiales; family Phyllanthaceae; genus Flueggea; species Flueggea neowawraea. The sequence goes on from CAODLS010758549.1 coordinate 3,610, forward strand.
GCTGGGTTAGTGGATGGCCCTCCTCCGGCGGCAGCAGGGGCCCGGGCCTATGCTGGCCCTAATGTGGCTTTGCCATTGGCCCAACGTAATATTACTAAAAGCAAGTCTGCTGGCATCTATAGCTTCAACACTGTAGGTTACTACTAAGTTCTTGGCATTACTAATCACAACTTTTAATGATCAAACAAAAGTTAATAAAACGATTACATAAAAAATCAGCAGTCATATGTGCAGTAGTTACATCAATCCCAACCCATCATTTGCACAATCTCTCAACATCCAAACAAATCAAAACAAACATATCAAGTAAAAGCTGCAAAATTTTTGAGATCTAAAGGTTTGCATGAAAAATCTAAACCCTAATCAGCCCAGAACTAACACTATTCTCATAAACAAACATACTAAATCCACTAAATTGAAAATTTTGTACCATCAAACGCACAAGATCCAAACTCCAAAACTCCAATTAATCGCTCAACTCTTCAGCTCTCACAAACACACAAAAAGCCAATGAAGCAAATGAATCATTTATCACTCCAAGACAATAGTTCTTCCAAGCAACAAAAAAAAAACCTAGATCACAGAAAAGAAGAGTTGAAACTTCAAAGAAGAAACCGAAGAAGCTTACCGTGGGGCGAGGGACAACCCAAGGCTAGGGTGGGACAGAGTTAGAAGGTATAGGGGTACCCCAGGCTGCCAGTGGGGCGACCACCCACACTTCCCACCACCTGGATCCGCCACTGGATGCCCTAGGATTTGCTCAAAGTCAACTTTAGGAAGCTAAAATAGATGTGAAAAGGTGATTTTCATATGTCCCTTAAGTATCACAGCTGTGAGGATTCATCCCAAAACAAGTCATGGCCATGACGAGATGTGGAGAGAAGAATTTGGCCAGTCATGACCGTGATGACTTACATAAGGGTCTTATGGTGCTTTTCAAGGTCGTGAAGAACAAAAAGTGTAAGGTTCTTAAAAGTTCTTCATTAGGTCCCTTAAACATAAATTTGTCTTAATTTAGTCCCTATTTTGCTTTAACTTCCTTGATTTATTTCACAACAAATTCACTCAAATCATCATTCCTCCACCCAAACATTAGAAAGTATAAAAAGTGATTAATTTTTAAACAAATTAATCAAAAAAGAGGCAAATATACATTAAAAATAGGCACAAAATGCTAGTATGATTAAGGAACTTCCGAAGTACATCCGGGAACAGTAGCACACCAGAAAAACAAGTTCATAAGTTCCAAGAATAATGCACCACAATATTTTAGTTTACAAACGAAAAATCTTCCTGAAAGTACTGGAAATAGAATATAAGGCATAAGACATGCGTAAATATAGAAGCTTTTATATATATATATATATATATATGAATTTTATTGTAGGCTTCTATCATTTTGAAATAAGCAAGTTTTGTATTCAATATGTTGTCTACTAGGTCAACTAGGATATGCTAGTTATTAATCCTTCCTAAATAAGCAAATATGAAACATAAAGTAATTTGAAAAGAAATTTATAAGCCAATTGAATTTGAGAGAAAAATTATATAGATGTTAAAATAGTTTTCCAATTTTTTTTGGTATTTGACCACTCGGTTCCCAGTTGGTGCCTTCCAGTCAACTCGCTAGGCTCTTCCAACCAAACTAATCCGGGCTCAGGAGCTGGCGTGCACCTCAAAGGGTGTGATCCCTCTTACAAATCGCTTGCTGCATACACAAGGTCTCGATCCCGGGACCTTGCTTAAGTTAGAACAGCCCATTGCCAGCTGATCTACATGACCGGTGGTTTTCCAATTTTTTCATTTTTTGAATTATGTCTATTGTTTGCTCATTTAATAGAAAACATTTATTGTCTTGCATACAGTAACTTTTTTTTGATAGTTTGCATATAGTAAATTTTTCAATAATTTCTTTTTTTTGGTAGAATAGTAGAAATTGTATTTACACCAAAAAAGAATACAATGTACAAGAACGGTAGACTTCCATATTCGTTCCCGGTGTCTCTTACCGAGCTCCGACTCTCATCCGAACGAAGAGGTAAGAGAAAAACTAGTACAAGAAACTAGGAAGCACCTACCAAAGCCAAAAAACTACACTCCAACCAAAGAATACTCAACAACAATGGAATTAGCTGAATAGCTACAACTTTCAGCACAATGTACTTTCTAAAAAAAATCAAACACATACATAGGCATCACTATGTTGTACTTTAACCAAAATGCCATGCATGACCAGTTGTATTATACGTTGCGGAGAGGGAGGAGAATTTTGAAATATGACCTCATTCCGTGTTTTCCATAGCCAATAGACAGTAGCAGCAATCAACACTCTTCGAACCTTACAAATAAGAGATTCCCCCCCGGCTCTCCTAAAGAACCAACTGATTTCATGTCTCCAAGGCAATACATCCTATGAATCCTGCATTTGACAAGCAAGTTTTACCACACAACTAGCGAAAAAGGACACTGAAAAAATAAATGGCTTAGAGTTTCAGAACTAGTGTGACAAAACACATAATAGTCATCATTAATAGAGCCCCATTGGATTAATCTGGTTTTGATTGTCAGACTTTTCTGTAGAGCCAGCCACAAGATGAAGCTATATTTCGGCACAAAATTAGGCCTCCAAACCAGATTACTCAACGTGACTTTTGGACCTTTAGGTTTCAAGACATTCCAATCACTCTTAATGGAATAAACTCCAACAGAATTGTGCTTCCATTTGATTACATCAGGACTGACTGCAGGAGCATTCAAAGAAGAAATCTCATGTCGTGCAGTTGCCATATAATCATCAAAGGGGGTCTGGAAGTGACCAATGCAGGTCTATCCAAAGATCGACCACCTTTGTATTCTTTGGAATATCAAAATCTCTAATATTTATTCCAGGGAAAGCATCTACAATAGACATAGCTTTAAACCACGAACCAAACCAGAAAGAGAAGGATTGTCCATCTCCCAAAGAGTACTCAAAACCATCATTAAGCTCCCCTCGGAGAGACAATAAATTCCCCCAAGCCCAGCTGCAATCCAGAGGTTTGGTGATCCTCCAGAAGCTCAGCTGCCTAAGTTTTTGACAAATGATCCAAGTGGCCCATAAGAAAGTTTTTGAAATTAAGATATCCCATATTTTTCCCCCACAACAGCTTTATTCCAAGACAACAAATCTTTTACACCAAGGCCTCCCTCATTTTTAGGTAAGCAGACTGACTTCCAAGAGACTAAGCTCTTAGAGCCCTGGTTCTTACCTAACCATAAGAAAGCTCTACATTTAGCATCAATGGCAGCAATGACAAACTTAGGAAGTACGAAAATAGAACACCAATACACATGCACACTTCTCAACACCGAATTGATTAACTGAAGCCTACCAGCATAGGATAACAGCTTAGCAGATATAGAATTAATTCTGGAGCCAATCTTATTTAAAAGCTCATAACAATGCTCCTTTTTTAATTGAGTAGAAATTAGGGGCATATCAAGGTATTTAACCAGTAACATCCCATCTTTAAACCTCAGAAAATTAAGCAGCTGATGCTTAATTTCATCATTGGTACCCGAGAAAAAAATAGAGCTCTTACCCTCATTTATTTGTATGCCTGAAACATCTGAGAAATGAGTAAGTAAATGATGAATAGCCTGCATAGATTTGAAATGGCTGCTACTAAAAACAAGGAGGTCGTCAACAAAAGATAAATGAACCAGCTTGGTTTTCTTGCAACCAGAATGGAATTGAAAAGAATCCGGCAATTTGGAGTCAAAGGATCGAGACAGGTATTCCATACAAATCACAAATAACAAAGGGAACATAGGATTCCCCTGCCTTAATCCATGTTTACCCTTGAAATAGTCTTCCACGGACCCAGTTACCATCAAAGAAAAGGAGCAAGTACACAAGCAGGCAATAATTTCTTTTTCAGTGTGCATAATTAACTATTTTTTTAAAAAAAATCATCTTGCTAGAAATATAACTATTTTTTTATTTTAGTTATTGTTTTGTCCTATTCTCTCTTATACCTTTTTCCCAAGTTCTATTTTTGGGGGGCATTATACTCAAAATTTGTATTTTTATGAAGAAATCATACAGATGACCCTACACTTGTACTAAGGTTGCACATAACTTTCTGGGCTGGAACGTTAATGGTCATAAAGGAGCATCCATGCCCCTACCTAGCCTCAAAGCGCCACAAAGCCAGAGGGCGAGAACGAATGCATGATCAGATGTCGGACCAATTTTTTTACAATAAATAAAATATGTGTGTCCTTGAGAATGGACAATAAGTACTCCATACATACACTACATGCTCCTTGGATTGTCTCGCTTGAATAGGCTGAGCTTAGAGTTTGGACCGTGACCTAACTGATATGAAGATATTTGTTTTAATAAATTCTAAATAAATAAGTCATTAGGCACTAACTATCAATGAGTCTGGAGTTTATTACAAGATCATTAAAGAGTTATATGTTTGATTTATAATGAGAACAAATAAAACGATTTATAAATAAATTACTAATTGACAATTTGTATATTAAAAAAATACTTTTTTTTTTTTAAAAAAAAAAGCTATATTATAATATAGTGGTAAACAAACAAGCACCTCTATTAGTAAATATTTGTTGGTGATTTTGGCACATAAATATGAGACGATTCCATTTGTCTTCATTACAAAAATAGGGGAGTGAATTTCGTTAAAAAACCAAGCTAGGTAGGGGATGTTGACAGTGAATTAGCAGCAAGAGAGTGGCATCAGTGGTGTAACTTCCCAGTGAAGAGAAGCTTGAGTTTGAAGACAAAAGAGAAGAGAGCAGAACTGAGCTGTGCAGTGTGAGAGCAAATTGAGGAAGATAGACGTATTCAAACAAAGGCCTGCATATAATAATAATATATAAAACGTGCCTTTCACTCTTTTCCCTTACTTCCCTCTCACGCACACGTCAACACATTCCCCTCCCTCTTCCCAAAGCAACCCACCACCTTAATCCTGCCACACTCTTAATACCATCCCAATAGTCTCTAATTTAGAGAATAAAAATATATTATTTAATTTAATTTTATTATTTATATTAAAATTTAAAATTATTTTTTTTTTATTTTAATAATTAATATTTTATTATTTAAATTTAAAAATAGAAATTGGAGTGAAGTTGTGATTTATGTATATATAGAGTAAAATTTCATTTCTTTCTTTATTTTTAAATTTGATAATAAAATATTAATTATTTTTTTAAAAAATAAAGTGAATTTAAATTTTAAGATAAATAATTGAATAAATTTAAATTAAATAATATATTTTTACTCTCTAAGTTAGGAGATTGTTGGTGATGCTTAAATTATCTCCCCACTTTTCCTACCTAAATTTTTGGGTAGTGTTTTTTTTATAAATTATAAAAATAGATTGTAAAAATAAATTATATAGTAATAAATATAAAGAGATTGACACATATTTTTTAAAAATGAATATATATAAATAATAAATATACTATGAGAATATTTACCAAACAAATAATAATTTGAACTATTAATTTTAATTGCTTGTTTAAATGAGATGTTACAATAATAATTATAATTTAGTGCACAACAACAACAATAATAGTAAGGTATGCAGTAGTATTTTTCATCAAATGATATGTTATACATCTAGCTTAACTTTGTAACAAATAAATCTCACTGATTAAAGAACTTAATCAAACTAATGGTGTGCACTTTTTATGAATTCTACTGTCCAACACTGTAACTTCTTGATGATTTTGCACGATGAAATAAAGCTTTTGTCCACAACTTTTCCTAATTGAACAGGTAAAAGATAGTATAATGTGTGTGTAGGGTGACCTTTCAGAAACAAAAAAGAAAAATTATTTAGCCAAAATAACTTAGTTTTAACTCCAGATTTATATGTGTCGTCTGTCAGAGTTTGTACGGTGGGAAATAGTTTTCCATATCCAATAAGTCGGTGAAAGAAAAAAAGTACAGGAGAAATCCATTGAACGCAATGCTAAAAATCCCAAATAGCAACCCAAAGCCAAAGAAAAGAATTGTCCGATACTAGCTAGTGTCGTTTCTGTAACCTTAAACCTTTATACCTAAACAATTACTGCGAAAACCCCCAAAAAGATAAATATTAATCTCTACGAAAAGAGAGATCATCAAGAGCGAGCATGTCGTCGGGGCTGTCGAAAGAAACTCAGAAGTCGATAGAAGCGTCTTCGATGTTTCCAGGGTTCCGGTTTTCTCCAACTGACGTGGAACTCGTTTCTCACTATCTCAAGAAGAAGATTGAAGGTGCTGAAAAATTGGTTGAAGTCATCCCTGAAGTCGACATGTGTAAACATGAGCCCTGGGACTTGCCTGGTAATTCCTCTTTATTAATTCCCTCTTTATTTCCTTCTTAAAATTTCTCCTTAATTTGGTGCAATTACATGATTGTTTTCCTTAAAAAGTTGAGATTTAAATCGTTCTTGTCTGATGAAAAATCTTTGAAATTTGCAAGCAATTTGTGTTTTCTTTTTATTGTTATTTTTGGTGCTATTTAGATTTTGGGTTTGTCATGAAATATGGTTCTAGGCGTGTTACGTTGTTCTTCTTACATGTGTTGAAAACGTGGTGCTTCTAGCTTTTGGCACGTGACGAGTTGTAGCTATGACAATTTATCACCGAGTAAGGTTTTTAGAAATGGACCAATTAAAATGAAGCTTCTAATTCAAGAGTTGACTGAATCAATAACCATATTAATTATGCATTTAGACACAAAAATGACATCTAATTTCATCTATATTACTGCGCCACACATTTTTGAGCTTTGTATTTGCTTTATTTGCGATGATTGTTTTACGTAGATCGAAAATAACACGCTGCAGATTGATAAATTATATAATAAAAATTATATTAAGAATGATACATTATAGATTTGGCAAATGTAATAATGAAAAATAAAGGGAATGACTAGTGTTATCCTAACTTAAAGTGCGAAAAACAGACACCCATTGTAACGCATTTTTTTTAAAAAATTTGATACTTCGTCTAGAGAAAAAGAAAAAAAAAAGAAAATCATTTGGAGTGGATTGTATGACGAATAAGCAACTGTTAGTAACTGAAATTTGATTTAATAATGGTTAAATGTTATGTGATGGGCAGCGAAATCCGTGATTCAATCGGATAGCGAGTGGTTTTTCTTCTCTTCACGAGGGAGGAAGTATCCGAACGGGTCGCAGAGCAAGAGAGCAACGGAACTTGGTTACTGGAAAGCAACTGGAAAGGAACGTAATGTGAAGTCAGGCCCTACTGTTATTGGTACCAAAAGGACTCTCGTCTTCCATGTCGGTCGTGCCCCGAAAGGCGAAAGAACTGAATGGATTATGCACGAGTATTGTATGCATGGAAGATCTCAGGTTCCTATTTTCCCCTTTTTTAATCACTTAAATGCTCTGAATTTGCTATTGGAACTATTTATTTATTATGTTTTCACTGTTAGAATGCAATGGAATGTGATTCAATATGCTGTACATCAAATTTAAATTATTTTAAATCCGGCAGTAGGTAGGTACTTTCGGAATAAGAGCATTAACGGTTTGATCGTCTGTATTTATGTCCTGCTGAATTGTTGGTGAGTTGGTGAGTGCAGAATTGTAAGACAAGAACATCTGCACTTCTCTGAAGATATGTATGTTTCTGGAGATATGTAGGTTTCTGAAGATATGTGGTTGAATGTGCGCTTGTTAATTTCAGGACTCTCTTGTTGTTTGCCGCCTACGCAAGAATATTGATTTCCGTCCGAATGAAAGTTCAAGCCCAAGGAATGTTTTAGCTGCACCTAATAGTAGTAATGTTGCTTCTGAAAGTGGTGTTGGTAGAGCAGAATTATCCGAAGGGGATAAGGCAGCTGAATATTTAAAGAAATCTAGTAGCAGTAGTCACGATTCTCATTCTATTGAGCAGTTTGATTCAGCTGCTGAATCTGATCAGAAACTATTGAGTGAATTTCAGTTGGCAGAGTCTTCCAGCCGCCATCAGAAGGTGTGCTCTCCGTCTGAATGTTCGTTTTGATTTTCATAATGTACATTGTGGTTCCATATGTACGCGCGATGGTCAGTCAGTAAGTCCAATAAAAAATATTCCGATTTGTGTTCACATTTCAGGATTACGATGAAGAGGAGGATTTCTATGCTGATATACTGAAAGACGACATTATTAAACTGGACGAAACTTCCCTCCCTGCCACCCCGAATCTGCTTTCGTTGGTTGCCAGCAAGTTCGAGTCTCTGACATTACCTCAACAACCAGCAGATTTTCTTATGTCACAGGCACTTCCATTATGGACAACTCAGTACCAAGGCATAGCAAACCGAAGGCTGAAGCAGAAGCAGCCAGCAACGACGAGTGCTCCTACGGAGAAAGAGAATCAAAATGAAAAGAACGAAGAACCGCCGGAAAGACCTAACTCTGAGAAGCGATCGACATGCGTGTTTGGTTTAGTCCCGGTGAATTTGAGTACTCGCCATCATATTATTATCGTGTTTGGTGTTGGACTGTCCCTGCTGGTTTTGTTACTGTCATTTTTGGGAGGATCCCATCTTGTCAAAAAGTCGATTCCTTCTGCTGTTTACAAAGCCTTCATAAAGCTGCTAGCGTAGTGAATGTAGATATATTAGGTAGTTTGGCCTAGCTATTTCCATAGCTTATATTAAATAGCAATCAAGTAATGAACAACTAGTAGCTACAAATTACACTCCAAGTGTATGCAAGTGTTTATGGAGTTTGGGTGAGTTTTTCGTTTCGTTATAAAAAAAAGTCGAACCCTGAACTCCAAGATTGTTTAATTACCATTAACAGCAGTAGCAGCTGGTATGTTATTTGTATGTTGGTCTTCTGATCTAGTTTGTTCGATAGGACATAGTGGTATGAATGGCGAGAACGAGTAGTCAAGGCATGTCTCTGATCTGGTAGTATGGTGGTATTTGCTTAATCAATTTACTTGTAGTACATTCATTATTCATATATGTTGAACTTTTGAAAACACTAATCAATCTCTCAAGTTTTCTACACCACCAATAATTGACTGCCCTGATGGAAGAACAAATGGGCTTTAGCAATCTGCTTTTGTTAGAAATGAATTGGGTTACTGTATAGAGCATTTACAAACTTGCTTCTTTCGTTCTTATATATGTTGCCAGGTCCTGGTTTGTCAAGTAAATCATAAAGACAAATCATTGGGCAAATTATATATTCAGGAAGTCTAAAATTATTAATAACATATTCATGTGGCTTATTTTTAAATTTTAAACGTGCGGCTTACTAATCAATTTTACAAATTCACGGACTTGTTTCTATATTGTTGGTTTGTTGTTGATATTTATATGTTGTTAATATGTCGTTGATTTGTTGTTGATATTTATATATTATTTATAATTTGTTTCTTGTTCCTATATTGTTTGAATGTTATTTATATATTGTTGATATTTTGTTTAGATGTTGTTTTTGACATATAAACAAAAGATATCGACAACATCTAAACAAAACGCTTTGAATTTGCAAATATAGAAAACATCGACAACAAATCAACAACATACCAATACATATAAATATCAACAACATATTAACAATACGCTGTGTGATTTTAAAAGTCGCGCCATTAATTCGAAAAGTGACAACATAAATCTGTAATATGTGAAAGTTATCTGTACGAAATAAATTTTGTAAAATTTTATTGATAGACCAGGTAATTAACACTAAATCAGTAGGTTTTGTCAGCAAGATAAAAATCCATTAAGTTTTGTCGAACGACCAAAAATAAATATTACTCTTCTTTGTACTTTTGGTCATTAAATCATTTATGTTGTCAAAAAAAGTGTGTGCAGATGTACAAATAATGCTAGAAAGCCATAATCATAACATGTTTGTTTTAAGTAAATTCAATCATAACCATAATATGCTGTTTGTTTTAAGTTGGTTGAATTATAATGATTTGTTTATTTTAAGTAAATTGAATAAAGTAGATTATAAATTAACAGATTATAATAAAAAAAATAAAAAAGTTTTTAATACCTATTCTTAGTAAAGCTTCACTAGTATTAACATCTAATTTTTTATTATTTATACTAATGAACTTATAATTGATCATTAATATTAGAATCGTTTTCAATACCACACGATCAATAATATGACTCTCGGTAGGTGCAAATAAAACCTGACATGAAGAAAATAAAAGTGTGGTCGATTAATATTCCATTTTTTACACTTCAACTTACCTTGTTTAATTTTTTGAAGATTTGTAGAGACTTTTTAAAAATCTTTGATAATTTTTTGAAGACCTTCTCGCGAGTGTGACATTTGTCAAATCAATTTATTTTTTGACATTTTTTAAAATTAGTATTATTAAAAAAATATTTTTTACATTTTTGTTATAAAAATGTGGGTTTCCCCTTACTTTAGGCTCTTTTGTCTCTTCTATATTTGGGCTTCTACTCTTGTAAGTTGTAACTCATCTTGTATCATCATTGATTTCTTCTTTGTTCTTGATAAAAAAAAAAATTTCTAACGAGTACACTTTCTCAAAATTGTGCTTCTCATATTTATGTAAGTTTGTGAAGTGTAGTAAAGGTTAAATATTTTAATGGACATGTTTGGTTTAAAAAAATATATATATGCTACTATTTATACATATTATGACTCTTAAAAATATATTAATTTCTCTACTTTTTCGTCGTAAAAATTTATCAAATTTAGAAATCTATAATCTATAGCAGTTGTATATCAATCAACCTACAAAACTAAACACCAATATGTGAGATTGAAAGGCATAACCATTTTGAATTGTTTACTGCCAAAAAGTTTGTGGTCACATAAAGTTGATTTCATAGTACATAGAATCAGTAGCGGAACCAGGAATCTAACTAAGTGGAAGCCGAATATGCTTAGCCAAATTTCTCGCTCAGCGATATGTGCGACAAAAACAAAATTAACCCACCCAAATCAATTAACCTAGCAATTAAAAAAGGAAGAAAAGAAGACTATCCTAACCCTAATTAAAATTACCACGGATTTTAATTTTACATTGAAAAATCACGAGTAATTATTTAATTCCATTTTTTAGGGTTTAATTAATTAGTTATTATTCAGTTATTATACATAAAAATTAAAATTTCAAACATCCACGCTTCGAAAAAAAAATTCAAAGCTGAATATATGCATACGATGAATCACAGCAAGACCAAACTGAGACAGTTTGAATTAACAAATTCAGTTCATGATATACAAATTAATAAAAAATAACAAACTTTGTGTTGTTTTTTAGCGCAAACAAAAGTAATTCAAATGAACAAAATACGTTGACAACACTTTCGACCAATCGATTTTGCCAAGCAAGGAGAGATCAACAATCCTAACCATAATTAAAAATTACACTTAGAAATAGGGGAAAAAAGGCTTACCAGTTACTAGGAGAGGGATGAATGGCGTCGACGAAGGAGAGGCGGCGGCGAGGTGGAGTGCGGTGGCGTGGAGTAACCGGAGGAAGGAGAGATGTCGGCTTGGAGGTGGAAGATGGAGTTCAGAAAGACAGGATCTGAGATGGGGAAGGAAACTAGAGTGGTGAGGGAGTCGGCCAGGTTCCTTCAATTGGTTTTGAGTGACTGCCCTGGTCCCTTGTTATTTTTTTATTTCAGTGGAGCGAAACAGCGTCGTTTCGCCCCCACTGAAATCAATGTTTTTTTAAATCATATGGTGAAAAGACGTTATTTCGCTCTGTAATTTAAAAATAAAAAAAATGTGGGTGCTGTGTAATTCTTTGTCTTCCTTGCCTCCGCCTCCAAGCTCCAAGCCTCTCCAACAATGACGGCCCTTCCTTGAACCCCGCCATATGGGGGCTCTAATGGCCCTCTTCCGACACCAATGGGTACCCGGGCACCCATTGATCCCTTGGTGGCTCTGCCACTGCATAGAATAAATTGTGTAAAAAATTGGTTATAATGCAATTTCACTGATAAAATCTTATTCCAATTAGTCATTTATTTATGTTGGAATAGATTTTTCAATGCTCCAAAAAAAACTACATAAAATCTTATCAGACAATAAAGTACAATAAACTAGATCTAATTTAGATCTAATGCCGGGGCGGTTGTTTAAACAATTACAGCCAGCCATTAAATCACATTTTTCTAGTTGTGGTGCATGTACCCACGTTGTTTCATGTGTTTTTGTATAGTTCTACTTCTTCAAGGTCTTCAACTTGTGGCCGATAGGGATGTAAATTCGTGTTATCGTATCATAATCGTAACATGTCATTTATATATCATAAATCATTATACAAGACATAAACATTGCAAAAGTTAAATTCGTGTCAATCGTATTGTGTCGTATCATCTCATAAAATTATATTATCGTGTCAAAAATTGACAGCTCTAGTGGCCGACAATATCCACCTGATCTATACGTGTCCATTATGATCATACTTCGTCATCTCCACTTCTTTCAATATTTTTGTTTTTTTATATTATTATAATCAAATTTATAATTCAGTAACCTCTAAAAGAATAACTTAATAGACACGTGTTGTCCTTAGTTCACTAAAATTTTAAATTCGAATTTCAGATGGAGTGGTTTGTGATTTAATTACTAGTGGACATTGATTCAGTGTTAGAGTTGTGTTGATGGACTCAATCCTCTACTAACTCTTTTTAAGTGCTGCGGTGATGAGATTTGACCATTTTATTGAGTTCGGTTATGACTCTTTGAATATTCTGTAGCGTAAAATAATATCTACATAATTATATCCAACAAAAATATGCTACTACTACTAATTATTCTTGACTCCCCTTTTAAAAAAATTATAATTCAATAAAATTAATTTTAATATCAATAAACTGATCATCTCTTTTGATATTGCTATATTATGCATATAAAGGTATCATTTTGTTTACCCTCTCAAGGCAATGGATCATTACTTTTGCACTTTGCATATGGCAGCTGCATCTCCTTTAGCAACCGCTTTGAAAAGTTATGCTTAGATATTCATTTCTGATCAGACTCACTAGATCATTAAGCTTATTTTTTCAGAGATCTTTTATTTTATTTCTAAGACTCGTTTATGAGCTCAAGAGTATTAAAGATAGATTTCCATCATCAACAATAGTACAGTTCTCGATTTGAGAGTGAAACAGAGTCGCCACAGAGAGGTTGGAACAGAGTGTGGAGTTTGCAAAAATTAACTTTAGCTTAACTAGATAGCATAAGGTTCAATATTCTCTAATAGCAGACGTATGGATTCCTTAGATAGTTCCAAGCTTAAACATGGAAAGATTTTTAACACGAAAATGAGAATTTAACTAACTCAAATTCGAATTACTCAGCTTTATTTAGATGTCAGATGATTAAATAAAGAAAAAATACAAAATAGAACATAATTCTTTAGGCTATGTTTAGTAGTTGAGAAAATAATTTTCTGTTTTTATTTTTTGTTTTATTTTTATTTTTTAAAATAACATAGAAAATAATTAAAAAAATTTAGTGTTGTATGAACAAATTTTTTATTTTTTTATTTCTATTTTTTTAATTTTTTAGAAAAAAGTAAAAAAAACTTACAACTAAACAGGCACTTAATATCTTGGTGCTGATCAATTGCAGACTAGGAGGGAAGGTAGCAATTATCACCGGCGGAGCTAACGGTATTGGAGAGAGCACTGCAAGACTATTTTCCAAGCACGGTGCCAAAGTTGTAATCGGAGATATCCAAGACGAGCTAGGCCACTCTGTTTGCAAAGAACTAGACCCTGCAACAACCTCCTTCGTCCACTGCAATGTCACAAAAGAAAAACACGTCGAAAATCTCGTCAGCAAGGCGGTCTCCAAGTACGGGAAACTGGACATCATGTACAACAATGCAGCCATAGTCGGCGTAGCCAAACCGAACATACTCGA
>CAODLS010758599.1:0-13456 GCA_948243855.1 Flueggea neowawraea
GTCCGCCCACCCAAAAGGGCGGGTCGAGCCAGGTCGTGGGTCAAATTTTTTAATAAAAAATATTAATTTTCTTTATATTTTTATCAAAATATAATTTAACATATATTTTATTATATAAATTATACTTTAATAAATACTAAACAACTTTTAAATTTATAATTAGCATTATTTTGACTAATTTATAACACATAATACATCAAATTAATATTAATATACTATATATTATATATATATATATATATATATATATATATGTGCAGGCCAAGCAAGTCTGCCGGGCCAAAGCATAAACCCAGACACAACCCTATTTTATATAAAAAATTACCGAGCTGGGCTAAGAATTATTGGTCTAACTTGGCCCTTTTTTCCATGAGCTGGGCCAAAATGCCCAGAGTTATTTGACAATTGATGAGCTTTCAACCGCTCAGTCCAAAAGTTCAAATTTGAATTATTTAAGTAGTCAAATCCTTATATTTATAAATATTTTCATCTCTATACACTTATCTGATGTGGTAACACAGAATTGCTACATAGTAAGTCACAGCAAGTTACTTGCCCTATTAGCTTTAATTGCCTATTTGGTGGGATGTTACAATTCTTTTACCCAAATCTGTTACTGAAAAGAAATACTCCGATATAAGCTTCTGGTTATTGATAAGTTAATTTAATGTATGGTCTTTACAATTCGAAGAATTTCAGGATTGAATAAACGTGCTATGGCAGCTCTAATGTTGCAAGGCCATATAATAAACACTATTCTAGATGTGGCCCAATATGAACTACTAATTACCGAATTTATAAAAAACTAGTGATTTTTTTTTTATGTATGACGTTTACAATTTGAACAATCATAGGATTTGACAAACTTGGTATATGTTTCATAATTCACAACTCAACTTATTAATTTTTTTTATAGTTCATGAAATTTGAAAAAAAAAAACCTGACCTATAAGTGATTATCTCTCATGAGTTTATTAAGTATATTTTATAGGAACTAAAGTTTTATATTGGTGTTGTTTGAGGTATATTTGGTCGATTGCATTGGTAAAAGAGTTGAAGAAGTTACATGTCTTTTTTCAACATTGAATGTGATATGCAAAACAAATATACCTCGAACAATTTGCTTATTTATGTTTAAGATCACGTTTATAATCTGGCATTTCAAGATATATATCAAAGTGAAGGAAGGACATTTGGGAATTGTAAATGTGGCTTCATTAGGCCTGCCAACAACCGTATGTATTATTGTAGGACATTGCAGAGTTAGTATTGTAATATCTTACCTAATCTGATGGTACAAACAAGTAACTGAAATTAGTAAATCAAATTAGCTATTTTGCAATCTATATATTAATATAAAGCAGAATACATATTGTAATATCTCGCATATTCTTACTAGAATCCGGTAGTATTCTGAGGTGAGTTGGAGGTTGTGCAGTGCGTGCAAGGTACATTTGAGACCATCTACGTACTTAGTACATGGTACTACACATGCAGATGAGGGTATGAGCTTGACCGTGAACGTGCATTGAGTTCAGCGTACACTGGAAGTCAGCTACGTGCATAGTACCAAGTACTACTCATGTAGTCGGGGATGAGATGGCCGAGAGTGTGCTTTGTTTGGTCTGTGTGCTTTGTAGTGTTGTTGTGCACGTTGTGCATCCTCTGGGTGTGACCCGTGGGCACGTGAAGCCTTCTACGCACATAGGAGGGGGTGGAACGCACGTAGTGTGTAGATCTAGGAATTTAGGGTTCCCAGATCTGTCGTCTATGTACGTGGTAGAGTATGCTACACGCGTAGAACCTACGTGCGTAGACATGGGTACTACGCACGTAGAAGGGTTCTGTTAGGGCAACTCCGCTTGAAACGCAACACGTCAGCTAGTGAAGTCTATAAATACGCCCACCTACTATTCTTTCGGTCATAAATTTTGTCAACCACCAGAGCTCTTTGTCATTTATTTCTCTCCAACATCCTTTGCTTCTCCTTAATTCTACAACGATTCTTAAGGTAAGAAACATCCATTAATCACTCCATTTCCACATTTTGCTTTGCATTTAAGCATTCTCGGGTTCCTGTCGAACCTGAGATTTGGTTCGAATTTTTTCATTTTTGATGGAATACGAGTTAACGAGAGTTAGATTATGGTTGTTTGAGACCAGTAGCTTGAAGTTTAAGCTTTAGTTTCTTGGGTCTTGGTGTTTGGCCGAGTTGGGTTTTCTTGAAGCTAGGGCTTCGGGTTTCATCTAATTTCTTCTCAAATCTAGTGTTGTTTCTAATGTATCTTGATAGATATGAGTTAGAGATTTGATCTGATGTATTTGAGCTTAATTTAGAGATTTGAAGAGTTATTGGTAATGGGTCTTGGAAGTTTGAGATTCATAGTTGAGATTTGGTAAGATTTTGAGTTTGTTTGTTGATTTGGAGGATGAATCCATGTTCAGGAGATCGACTTGAGCTAGTGCGCATGTTTGGTTTCGTTGGAGACTGAATAGGGCATGATTTTGGGTCGAAAGTGATGGATTTACTTTCGTTTGTTTAGGCGACTTTGAGAGTTTGCATTTGCATTGCACATCATGCATTTGGTATAACTACATATCACATTTTGACATTTGTACTATTTGTTTATGTTCAGCTTTTTGCTCCTATGAGCAAGACCAGCCACCAATGAGTGAAGGTTGACCGGTGATTCTACTTGGATTTTCAGGTGAGTAAATAGTAGTTTCAGACACATTGGCTGTGTCTTGTTATTGTTTTTGATGTGTTAAACACATATATAAAAATGGACTAATCTGAGGATTGACTAAGTTGATAAACTGATTATGTGTGTTGATAATCAACACTCTATTTTGGAAACTGATATATATATATATATATATATATATATATATATATCCCTCTGATTTTGATGTTAAATTGCATGGCTTTGGATTTATACTATACGATAGTATGATTTGATTTTTTGATATGGGGACAACTGTGCTACGAGGTACGTAGCCTTTGGTATATCAATGACTTGAGAAATCCCAGCTACCAGGGATGTCGGTAGCCATGTGTCCTGATCCAGTACATGATTTGATATTCCGTGATTAGAGGCAGAATCCCTAACACGCTTGCTTATTTCGTGATTAGAGGCAGAGTCTCTATCACGCTTGTTATTTCGTGATTAGAGGCAGAGTCCTTATCACGCTTGTTATTTCGTGATGAGTGACAGAGTCTACATCACGCTTGTTAGTCCCTTGTCTCTGATATATGTTTTGACATAATAATGGATTTAAATCGAAAATGATTTTATTACGCTACGTGCCTGCTGTATGCTTTGTTTGCAAATGATTTTGAAAGGAATTTTGAAAGCTATACTATATAGCGTGTGTGTATATATATATATGTACCTGTTTATATTTGCATGTAGTATTTTTGATCCGTTTTCAAAACAGTCCTTATGAGGCACATATGAGGCGGTTTGGAGTGTTATTCCTCACTCGGGTTGACCCCCAGTTTGTTTTTGTTTGTGGTTGACCTTGTTCTACAGGTTCAGATATTTTGGTTTCGACAATTGATCTGCATTTCGAACCCCAGTAAAGAGTCTTTTGGTTACTGACGCCTCTTGGTCGGGGGTGTTTGTTTTTTGTTAGAGCTCCACGCCGAGATGCTATTGGGTTATTGAGTTTACCAATGGTTTTTTGATGTATTTGATTTGATTTCACTCACCGATATATTTTGATATATATATTGATTATTTATATATTCGATTTTATATAAACTCGTTTACATTATTTATGTTTTGAATATCAAATGTTTTGGGTAGAAATTTGATCTTTGAGGCTTGTCTGAGAGGAGTCAAGCTTCCACAGACGGTTTGTCTCGTACGCCGGTCATGGTCCGAAAACGGATCGTGACACATACGTTGAAATGTTGACATGTGTCAGTCTAAATAAACGACATTTGACATCTTATTAACGTGACATTTATCATACAAAGATGTATCATAAAAATAATAATAAATATGTTTATATTAGACATTTATATCAATTAACCAATTTATATGGTAATTAATAAAACATACAATAAAAAATTAAAATATAAGAATGAATCTAATTTTTTAAAAATAAACCTCAATTGTACATTTTAAAAACAAATACTATATGTACACATATTGTTTAATATTCACTATAACAATGTATATTTTAAAAAATATATATATATTATTTTTCATATTACTGCTATTGTTTTTATCTGATTATATATATCAATATTTTTTATTAATTTTGATCTATCAAATGTCTCTAAAAATTAATTACCATAAATAAGTGCAATTTCTAGAATTGGTATTATAAACTAATACATTCACAATCAAATTGACTGTCATTGTAAAGTGTGTTTTGGTTATTAAATTTGTTAATATTTCAATTAAAGATGAACAAATGATTTTGGTTTATGGAGGATCAACTTTTTGCTTCATTAATATTTTTTAATAATTACTCATTCACAATGTAAAATTTTATCGATTATGCAACAAATTATAATTGGCTTAATAAATCGTTTGTCCATTTTCTTGACACGTTATATAATTAAGTCACTTAAGTTTTTTTATCATATTGTAAGTCTTCAATCTCAATAAAAATTACTGTTAAACGGATCCAAAAAATTATATACAAAAGATAAAAATGACAAACATTCATATTTTTTTTTTAGTTTGATATGGACTTCATTAGCAATATTCAGTAAATTGATTATTGAAATATTAGTTGTCGAAACTAAGAGGTTTAAAAATATAGTAAAAAAAGTTGAAAGATTGATGAAGATATACTAACAAATTTCATGGATAAAAGATAATTATAAATGTTATTGTTTTCAATTACAATAATGTGAGTAATTTTCATTTATTGAATCTAAGTTTTTAATCAAATCTATTATATTTAATTTAATATTTTTTAAATGAACTTAACTTAACAATAATATCTTTATTATACTATTTTTTAAAATTATTTTATATTAATTTCAATCATTATGCCAACTTTTAAATAGTTATATAAACTATGAGAGAAAGTCTTACAATGTTTGGTTAATAATTGAAGCAAGTGTTGAGTCAGTCTTATGTATTCACACCACAATTATGAGTGTTCAATTTGTATCATTATTTGACATTTGAATATACATCTTGCTAGCCACATGCTCATATGGTAATAATAAAACATCTATATTTTAATACCCCAAGAGTTCAAATCGCAAAGGATGAGAGAACATTAGATTATATTGGTTTATAATTGCTTCAATTTGTTTTCACCTGAAGCAATTTTAAGAGTTAAAAATAAGTAAGTATTAAATATTTTGATATGTTAAAAAAAATAATTCTTCAAACTATGTTCAAAAGATTGAATTTTGTAAACTATACTGAAAAATTCAAAATTTAATGTGAGATTCACAATTGTATTATTTTATTTTAATTTCAAAATTTAAATTATAAAATTCTGAATATTTATAAGAAAATTAAAATATATTAATAGTATCTAGAGTATCGTCCGGGTTCTTACACTAGTGGTTGTTTAAAGTCGAGGATAGATGTGAAAATATAGAAAGTTCTATAAGTATAAAGATTTAGTTACATAAATAAACTATGTTTAAATTTTTAAGTTTAGTAATTAAAAATTTATTAATTATCAGATATTACTTAAAGACAATTACGTATTTATATCGAATTATGAAAAATATAATTGCACAACTAAGCTTTTTTTAAACCCTCAAAGAGCTATACAGGGACCTAAAAGCATTTGGAAATTTTTGAAACATGGAAAATTTTGAAATTATGTGAAAGGAAAAGGCAGTCAATGATAAAGCTATTTTTTTCTTCTTTTCTCTAGAAGACAAAAAGAAGCGATGCAATGGGTGAGCTCATCTTAAAATGATAAGGAAAGTGACTCAAGCCCTGCTTATGAAAAAAAGAAAGATGTCATATATTTGACCAACTCTATGAGTCGCAAAATATTTTTCCTCACATCAATTGCTTAAGTGCGATACTATTATCCATAAAACACAGGCAAAGCTTCACAGGCCGCCTCGATATTTTACTTTTCTGTTTTCAATTTCTCCTTGCAATGCAATTTGCAATTTAAAGACTTGATTTAAACTAAGAAAAAATATGGGCTTTGGGGGGCCTGATATGTGCTCTTTCATTTTTTCCTTTTTCTGACGAGGCTAAGTTATATTGGCTTAGTCCTCCCTGCCTGTACGAGTGTGGAATTTGAGACCTAATGTGGTCCATAGATTTGGCTTCCTACCATCGGACTTAGCTATGGGTCTCTCTTATATCTTAACAAACTTGTGTACATGCATTCTCATCCCACTATGTTTACTGTTTATAGACATTCTCGGTCCCGAGACAGCAACATGCCTTGTTTGTGTCTGGCAATGCAATAATTGATTCTGGCAACGACAATTACCACAAAAACCCTGCTCGCAAGGCTAAATTTAATTTTACCCTGTAGTAGACCGTCTTTATCAACAATTGCTAGGTTTGGGTATTTTGAACCCTCATGATTTATTTTGAGAAAGCATCTCGCTGTCTTAGAAAAAAAAATCGATTATAAATATGTTTCTCTCTTGAATTATTAAGATATATTTCTAAATACACAATTATGAGGTTCTACCTCTACAGCAAACAAATCCAAAGCGGCAAAATCTCAATTACAATCTGACAAATTTAGTTATTATTATGAAATAAGGTCCACAACATATCCATGTGGATAAGCATACTTTACCTATGAGGTTCTTAAATGATCGAATTATACCAGATTTTCTCGGTAAGTTAACTATTTATTTCTTTCATTATTTAAATTAGGCAACAAATTGTTGTATATATATATATATATATATATATAACATAACCAATATATTTTAGCACTTAATTTACTAAGTCGAAATTCAATTAGAAAAATCAAGTCAAGTAGCCAATGGTCGATACCTAACTATTAGGGCGAAGCTAAATCACCATCTACTCTAGATGGGTCTGCATTTAAATTCAATTAGAAAAAGTTATGGCAATGTAATCTTAAATATAACAATATTGTCATATGACTGTTTAGTTCATCAAATATAAGAAAATATTTTTGCTTGTAAATGATTGGCCGTGAAAGTTCACAAATTGATCAATAGTGACGTTTTATAAAAAATAAAGAAAATTTCGGTAACTCAAGTAAAATCTGATGATAGCGCGTCAGCAATGGCGGTTGTTGGTAGGAATTCTAATGAAAATCTGAAAGACTGGTGCTCAGCGAGAAGGAAATTGGCTAATGTTTTGGTTGCCGAGTCAGCAATGGCGGTTGTTGATAGGGATTCTAATGGAAATCTGAAAGACCAGTCCTCAGCGAGAAGGAAATTGGCTAATGTTTTGGTTGCCGAGTTAGAAGCCATTAGGATGGCTCTGTGTTGGCTAAACTGAATGACTGGAGCAAAATTGTTGTTGAATCCGATTCCCAGCAAGCAATTTCTCAAATTCAGCAAGGTATATGAAGGGATGTAGATGGGATGTCAGGAGTACTGTTGTTTTGGAGATTTTAATGAGGAAGGATAGTTTTGATGAATGTTTATTCCAGTGGATTTGTCGGCAAGCTAATGCTGTAGCCGAAAGCGTTGCATCTGCGGTTTTGTCAAAGCAATGTATATATGTGTGGGAATGGATTGGGCAATAGTCCATCTGAAGAATATAATTAAATTTATACTTTTAAAAATACAAAATGAGACAACTCAAAATGACTATAGCCAACATCACGTGGGGATTTGGTTTTAGATGCTGAAATGCGCCCCTCTTTGTTTGCTGATGTATATAATTCTGACAATTGACTGAAAGCAGCCTTTTAAGACAAAAAAGATGATAAAGAAAAAATAATTTCATTAATTAAGATTTTTTTTTGGAGGACAAATTTAGTTGATGCCTGAGTGAAGCTCATCATTTTTTTTTTGTTCAGGAACCATAAGCAGTTTCATTGATAATCAACCATTATAACAAATTCAAGTCACCAAATAAATGAACTCATAAAGTGGTAAGCTCGGCACGTAGCCACGCCTAATAAGGCAGAACCAGTGATCAGGATCATGGAGACATACGGACAACTACACGAGAGCTGCAAAAACAGGCAACCAAAACCCAGAAACTACACGTACACAAACTGTACGACACTAGAAGTAAAAACTAACTAGTCCTAAACCACATAGACAAAAGAAGCACATATACAAGAACACCAAGCAGGATGATGAGTGAAGCTCATCTTACGACTTTCGTGGAATTTTCTTTTGATTTTTCAGAGGAACAGTCAGTCAAGTCCCATCCCTTTCCATTCAAGAAAAAGAAAAGTTGAGTATTATTTTTGACTTGTCTATGAGCCACTATTCCTCCTTCAGGTCAATTCTTCACTTGAATTCCTTCAGGTTCTAGTAGGCAGTGCCATTAGCCATAAAAGACTTGTCAAAGCACCTCTTATTTGACTTTCCTTTCTTTGATTTTTCCCTACTTGCATTGTAAGTCCAAGAAGCCTAAAAATACTATAAACTACTTAAAACTGACTATGCTAATTCAAGGCACAAAATATGGGCATTGCAAAGTCTGATTTGTGCATTTTAGTGAGCTTGTGTGCGTGCATTCTCATCCCATTATGTGTGCAGAGCCATTCTTGGTCTCCAGACAACAAAGCTGCCTTGTTTGTCTTTGGAGACTCACTCTATGACCCTGGCAACAATAATTACCTCAACACTATTATACGTGCTAATTATTATCCATATGGAGAAACATACTTTCACCATCCTACTGGGAGGTTCACAGATGGCCGAATTATTCCGGATTTTCTTGGTAATAAGTCTGTTTATTTTTTTTATAAGTCATTTTATTTGCTCTTATTGAAAATTAAACTCACAAATTCTTAGTGCCAATGAGTTACAAGTCCATCGATACATTTATCAATTATTTTTTTAAAATTTTTTAATTAAGCAAAAAATTTATTGTTGCCTCTTTGTTTCAGCTGAGTATGCAAAGTTACCTTTAATTCCTCCATACCTACAACCTGGGAATCATCAATTTGCATATGGATCTAACTTCGCTTCATCAGGAGCCGGTGCTCTTTCGGAAACGAGGCCTGAAATGGTATATATCCTAAGCTTTTGTTTATAGTCTAAAATCTTTTAATTAATTAGTACACAATGCTTGGTTGTTTGCTTTGCTCTAGTCGTAAATCCAACTCTCAATTCCTAAGATATCACAATCCAACCATTCGGCTGCAATAATCGCATTGCTCTCCTACTATGTACGTTTTATATTGTTTCTATTGTTTTAACTATGCAGGTGGTTGATCTTGGGACTCAACTGATTTATTTCAAGATTGTGGAGAAGAAACTAAGAAAGAAACTAGGAGATGCAGAAACTAAGAAATTGTTGTCTAAAGCTATTTACTTGTTCAATGTTGGAAGCAACGACTACGAGGTCCGTGTGACCAACTCCACTATGCTTCAATCATCAACCAGTGAAGAGTATGTTGGAATGGTGATCGGTAACTTCACAGCCGTGATCAAAGTAATTAGATGGAATATTTAAATATTTCTAATTTTATGCCATTATTTTTTTAACTTGGTTTAGAATTAACACATTTTTAAGTTGGTGTTTTAGGGAATATATAAAAGCGGAGGAAGGAAATTCGGACTCCTTAATATGCCTTCTCTAACTCGTTCACCAAATGTTAGATCAGTCTTCCCTGAAGCGTCATATTCAGAATTGTCAAAACTTGCAAACCTGCATAACAAAGCATTTTCCAAATCTATCAATGAGCTAAAGAGACAACTTCGAGGATTCAAATATTCAATATTTGATTTCTATACTATAATAGACGATTTACTTAACAATCCATCGAAATATGGTATGCCTTATTAAAAAACTTGCTGCATATATGCATCAATTTTGATTTCTTGTGTTATACCTAACAAAATGGGGTTTAATTTGTATACAAATAATTATTTTAATAGGTTTCAAGGAGGCAGAAGTGGCATGTTGTGGGTCTGGTAAATACAGAGGAGTTTTCAACTGTGGAGTAGGTGAATACGAGTTATGTAAAAATGTTAAAGATTATGTGTTCTTTGATGGTGGTCATCTAACAGAGAAGGCTTACAGTCAGATTGCAAAACTGATGTGGAGTGGCAGCTCTGAAGTTGTCAGGCCATATAATCTTCAAACACTAATCAAGATATTATAGAGTTTGTTTACCTGATCAGTTTGTAAGTGATTGGTACTTGAATTACTCTATTACTATGAAGTCGATAGTTCGATTCCAGTAAAAATAAAATAAAATAATTCCTAAAAAGTAATAGAGTTTATTTGAGTTGTTACTTGTCTACCTCAGCTTCTTACGTTGATGTGTAGTGTCATATTCTCATTAGTCTTTATAACCGGTAATTCCGTATCCAAATTCTCTCTCTTTGTACATGCTTCACACAGAGTAAAATATATATATATAAGCTTTATTCATTAATTTAGCTGAATATTCTTTTATCCAAATCTGTTACTGACAAGATATACTCCGATATAAGCTTCTGATTATTGATAAGTTAATTTAATGTATGGATTTTACAATTCGAAGAATTTCAGGATTGAATAAACATGCTATAGCAGCTCTAATGTTGCATGGCCATATAATAAACACTAGTCTAGCTGTAGTCCAATATAAACTACTAATTACCGAATTTATAAAAAACTAGTGATTTTTTTTTAATCTTTGTAATCGTCTGGTTGTTGCATAAGTTAATTTTATGTATGCTGTTTACAATTTGAACAATTATAGGATTTGATAAACTTGGTATATGTTTCATAATTCACATCTCAACTCACTAAGTTTTTTTTTTTTATAGTTGTTCTTTATAAACTTGACTTATAAATCATTACCTCTCATGGATTTATTAATTATATTTTATAGGAAATAAATTTTATATTGGTATTGTTTGGGTTAGGTTTGATCAATTGCATTCATAAAAAAGTTGAAAAAGTTGCACCTTTTTTTTTTAAAACATTGAATGCGATATGCAAAACAAATATACCTCAAACCATTTGTTTATTTATATTTAGGATCCCACTTATAATTCGGTGTTTTACGATATATATATCAAAGTGATGGAAGGAAATTTGGGATTTGTAAACGTGGCTCCATTAGGCATTGTACCAACTTTATGTATTAATGTAGGACATTGCAAAACTAGTATTGTACTCTCTCCGTCCCATAAAAATAGACCACTGTTTTTTTTAATTTGTCCTAAATTATATGCTTATTTCATTTTTAATACTAATAGTTATGTCACATTATATTAAATTACTCATATTTAAATGCATAGTAAACTGTATCATCAACTACTCATTGGATAGTTATAAGAATATTTTTAGAAAATTCTACTAAAATTAATAACTTCAACTAACTTTTTTAATCTATGTGAAAAAACAAACTTGCCTATTAATATGGGATGGAGGGAGTAACATTTGACTTAAACAGACAACTGAAACTAATAGATTAAGTTTGTTACTTTGTAGCAGTTGTCCAAAATCCTACATAAAATAGATGTAAAAATATAAAAAAGTTTATAAATATAAAGGTTTGACTACTTAAGTAAATTAAATTTAAATTTTAAATTATAAATATAAAGGTTTGACTACTTAAGTAAATTAAATTTAAATTTTAAATTTAATAGTTAGAAACCATTAGTTATCAAATGTTATTTAAAAGTAATCGTGTATTTATATTAGCTTGTAACAAGTGGAACAGCACAACTAACCGCTTTTCTAAATCCTCAAAGAGCTATACAGGGATTTAAAAGTAATTAAAAATTCTGAATTTAACTTCTACACTTCAATGAGAGAAACAATTAACCTTCCTTCCAAACATGGTATGCGCCAGCCTAGGCTTCTGTTCCGGAGGATAGTTCTGCCACCAGCATCGCAATCTTCTCGCAGAATAAGGGGCAACTTTATAAATTTAAATATTGTGCCCTGATCTGAGGTGTGTGTGCGTTCCGTTGGGGGTGTTCAACCATACTTTAGTTATTGTAATGATTATTTATTGAATTTTCTTGACCAGATCGTCTCAAGATAAATTGTGTGATCTTAGGCAATAATATTTTAATAATATTTAATATTATAAAAAATATTTTAAATGATTTAATTTGTTTTTGTGTATAAATCAATTATTTTTTAAAATAATTATATTCATGTAAAAAAATATATTTATTTTAAATTTAAATATTTTTATATCGAATATATATAGAGAAAATAATAAAAAATACATTGAAAAAATGAATTTATATATATTTTTCATAAAGTTAACATTGCAAGTGTTATTTTTATTTTCATCATTATAATACCTATTAAAAGACTTATTTAAAGCCTAATACATATATTTTTATGTTGATTTATACTAAACAAAAATATAAATCTAAAACCATAATAAAAGAACTAATTTATTCATTAAAAAATTAAAGTACTAATAAAAAGTATATCCATATAGATCAAATAAATGAACTTTTGAGAGTGTTTCCAAACTAATCGAATAATTAGAATTTCAATCAATTTCAAATACATTTTTGCTTTAAAAAGACAACAAAAAATTAATTAAAAGTTCCTGAATTTAAAATTAAATGAGTAAATGAAGTACGTATAGAATATTTTACTAATATTTTGATTAAAAGTTGGAGACTTTTTACATAACAACAATAATAATTTTTTATACCCCTTTTTTACGCTATTATATTTTTTTTTCTAATTTTAGACTAATTTTGTAAGTAGATGAAATTTATTTTTTGGAAAATATAATTCAATTTACCACTTTTTAAATTTTTGAATTTCTTAAAGTGATTTTTATAGAGTCCTACTATTTAGTTTTATATTTTTGAATATAAGAATTTTTTAAAATAAAAAAAATCATTAAGCCCCACGTTATAGCACATGCCAGCCTTAATCCGGCGTTATTCTTGACTTATTAGTCAGAGAAATTCTACGAGGAGAGATTAGTCGTAGGTCATGCATTTTTATTTAATTCGATCGCTGTTAGGTTGAACAACATCAACGGATCAATCACATGCTTCTCATTTTTTGAAACAGGATTCTACAAATATACTATAATTGATTTAAAACAGAGCAACAAACCTATGGCTACTTCAAAACCTGCATTTGAGATTTATATTCTCCTAAAATTGTTGGCAATCATTTTCATAACTTTATGTGTTGAAGGTTCCCCAAAGGACAACGTTGCCTTGTTTGTGTTCGGAGATTCACTGTTTGATCCTGGCAACAACAAGTACCTCAATACTTCTGCTGCTCCTGCTTTGTCTAATTTCTGGCCGTATGGGGAAACCTTCTTTAACCATCCTACGGGGAGGTTTTCGGACGGTCGAATAATTCCAGACTTCATTGGTGAGTAATTAATAGCCCGTTTCACA
>CAODLS010758627.1:0-21401 GCA_948243855.1 Flueggea neowawraea
TGCATGGGTCCTTGGGGGAATTCAAGGCATTAAATTTTTGTTATATCCGCTGCCATGTATGTATATGAATGTCATATTTTAGCCGCGAATTCCAACACTAAGAGGCTAATTGGACTAAGTCAAAGTGTGTACATTGATAAGGTGCTAAAAAGGTTTAGCATGCTGAATTCCAAGAAAGGAATGTTTCTCATGGTTCTTAGAAAGTAATTAAGCAAGGCAGGCTATCCTACGACAAGCCAAAGATTACATGAGTAGGATTCCATATGCTTATGCTATTGGATCCATCTTGTAGGTCATGCTTTGTACATGCCCTAATGTCGCATTTGCTTTAACCATGACTAGTAGATTCCAGTCCAATCCAGGTGAAAGTCACTGAGCACAATTAAGAATGTTCTTAAGTACTTGAGAAGAACTAATGATGTCTTCTTGGTATATGGAGGACAATAAGGCGAACTAGTCTTAAGTGGCTACACTAATGTTGGATTTAAGTCTGACCATGATGATTTTAGATCACAATCTAATTATGTGTGTTGTCAGCTGGAGAAGCTTCAAACAAGACACCGTGGCTGATTCTACTATAGAGTTTGAGTACATAGCCTCATCTGATGCAGTAAAGGAAGCTGTTTAGCTCAAAAAGTTCATCTTTGGTTTGGATGTCATCCCAAACATCACAAACCCAATAGACTTATATTGTGATAACAATGGGGCCATTGCTTAAGCCAAATATCCCAGATCACATCAAAGAATCAAGCACATACTTAAGTGATATCACCTTATTCAAGAGATAGTCGAAAGAGAAGATGCCAAGATATGCAGAGTTGATACTAATGAAAATGTAGCAGATCCTTTAAAAAAGGCTCTCCCAGAACCAAAAAATGAAAGACATATTAGGTCTTTAGGTATTAGGTTCGTGTCTGATTGGGACTAGTGCAAGTGGGAGATTGTTAGTTTTGGTGCTCTAGACCAATCATTTATGTACATTGTCATTCAATTTATCAATTAATAAAGAGGCATTTCATTTTGTATCTATGAAATGTCATTATATGTTTATTCTTTCTTATGTCATCAAGTATGACTTGATGGTAAAACCTTAAGGTTAAAAGGAATACTATTCTAAATGTCACTAATCGATTATAATCATGAGAATGATAATGAATTAATATTAGTATATTGTTGATTATGGATATGAGATATCACTTAGAACATAGATCCACGTTAGTGAACATGTATTGGACCAGCCCGCTATGAAAACACTTTATGGATTAATGCCACAAGTAGCTTTCATGTTGTAGTGATGTTTGAGTCCTCTGACTGAAACTCACTATAGACTCCTACCTGAGAAATCACATGTTTTAACTTAGTCAAACATTATCCGTAAAAGGATAACAATAAAGCATATGATTGGATATGTCATGAATCTTGTAAATGAGTAATAATAAGAGTGACGAATTTGTTCCTCTTATGAATAATGATATCTTTAGGCCACTTGATGAGTAGGATTAATGGAATGTATGCATACTCAAATGAATTGATAAAGGAGTTGTCAATGTCATTTATTATATCAATCTACTCGGGATCAAGAAACACAGTAAGCAAATAAGGTTAAGATGTAACCATGCCTTACGCTTATTCAAGTTTTCATGAGACAAAAGAACTAAATATCAAACTGTGAAAGGTAAACTCAGATCACCGACTCCACTTGATATTAGGTTGCCATAATGTATTACTAAATACCGCTTATGGACAATGGGCCTAAGTTTTGGGGCAAGACCCATTGCCAATTTTGAGTGGGCTTATTGGGTCACATACTAGAATGAGTTGGATTGGTTCACAAATATTATCTCTTACAGTAATTTAATTATTAAGATAATTAATTTGATTAATCATTAATAATTTAGGGTTTAATTCTTAAATATGATTTAGGCAATTATCCATTAATGTAATGATATTTTAATATAAGTCACTTATTAATCTTGTCTTTGGGTAAATTTATGTGTGACATAAATTTGGCCCATGTATATTATTAATAGAGTGGTTTATTAATAGACCGCTACAAATATTCGGAGCTTTCTTGGTTTAGCCAGGTATTATCGGAGGTTTATCCAAGATTTCTCGAGGATTGCTGCTCATATGACTCAGTTAACTCAAAAGAGAGTTAAGTTTGTTTGGCCTGATAGGTGAGAAGACAGTTTCCAGAATTTGAAAAAGTGTATAACGAGTGCACCGGTGTTGATTCTACCTTTAGATTCTGGTGGTTTTGCGGTGTATTGCAATACATCGAGAGTTGGCATGTATTGATGCAACATGGTAAAGTAATTGCCTATGCATTGAGAAAACTTAAGAGGCACGACCAGAACTATCCAACGCATGACTTAGAGTTAGCAACAGTAGTGTTTGCACTCAAGATCTGGAGGCATTATCTGTATAGAGTGACTTTTGAGATCGTTACTGATCATAAGAGTTTGAAGTACATTTCGGGTAGCGAAATATGAATATGAGCCAGAGGCATTGGTTAGAGTTGCTTAAGGATTAAGATTGCACCATATCGTATCATTCTCGCAATGCTAACGTTGTTGCCAACGCTCATAGTAGGAAGTCAGTGGGTAGCTTAGCTCATATCTGTATTGAGAGACGACCTGTAGTGTCTGATAGAGTCTGGAGTTGAGCTAAAGTTTTATGACTTATGGGTGTTGTTCGGCCATATCGAGGTGAGGCATACACTATTGGACCGAATTAGGGCGGCTCAGAAGGAGAATTTGGAGTTTCAAGGTTTGATTGAGAAGGTTAAGTCTTCTAATATGTTGAGATTCAGTGTTGATAACTATGGAGTCATTTGGTTTGGACTGAGGTTGTGCGTACCATCTTCGGTGGTTTACTCGAGGAGATGTATTCTGTACACTTGGGATACATTAAGATGTATCAGGATCTTTGTGAGTCGTATTGGTGGTCGGGGATGAAGAATGATATATTTGAGTTCGTCAGTTGGTGTTTGACCTATTAACAAATTAAATTTGAGCATCAACATCCTTCTAGTTTTTTTTACAGCAGATGCTCCTTTCGGAATCGAAATAGGATCGCATCACTATGGATTCCGTAGTTGGCCTACGTAAGACGTCTTCTCGGTATGACTCCATTTAGGTCATTGTTGATCGATTGATCAAGTCAACTCATTTTTTACCTGTCAGCACGACGTATAGAGTGACATGACTAACGAGGTTGTACATTGACTGGATTGTTTGTTTGCAGTCCATAGTGTCTGATAGAGGACCTCATTTTACATCTTAGTTTTGGCGTAAACTGCAGGAGCAGTTAAGTACTCGATTGGACTGAAGTGCATCATTTCATCCGCAAATGGATGGTTAGTTCGAGCTCACCATTCAGAATCTGGAGGGTATATTGAGGGCGCGCACTGTAGATTTTACTGGGAGTTGGGATTCCCATTTTCCATTGGTAGAGTTTGCATACTATAACTCGTACCATTTGATTATCAGGATGGCACCATATGAGGCATTGTGTGGGAGAAAGTATAGATCCTTGCTTTGTTGGGTAGAAGCGGAATAGACTTTAGGGCTGGATCTTATTTTGAAGACTACCGAGAAAGTGAGGTTGATCCAGCAGAGGATCTAGACTGCTCACAGTTGTCAAAAGAGTTACGCTGATCCAAATCATAAACATCTAGAGTTTGATGTTGGAGACCATGTGTTTCTAAAAGTATCACCGATGAAGGGTGTGATGAGATTTGGGAGGAAGGGCAAGTTGAGCCCGAGATACATAGGTCCATTTGAGATTATCAGTCAAGTCGGAGATGTGTCGTACGAGTTGTTGCTACCACCTCAGTTTGCTTATGTTCACCCAGTGTTCCATATTTCACTTCCGAGGAGGTATGTCTCTAATTTATGGCATGTTCTGGAACCCTAGTCGGTTGAGGTTAGGTCTGATTTGTCTTATGACGAGGTTAAGAGATTCAGGAATAAGGAGATAGCATCAGTGAAGGTGATTTGGAAGTAACATTAGTCAAAGAGGCCACTTGGGAGGCTGAGGATGAGATATGGCGCAGATATTCGTATCTGTTCGATTTTGCAGATCCATAGGTTGGTATCTTCTATCTTAGTCTCTATTCATTTTTAGCATCTCTGTCTCTACATATTTTGCATCATTTTCCACTTGTCTGAATTCTAGTAAAGTTGAGCTCTGTCAGGTTATGGTTGATACCCTATGATTTATCTGTTGAATTTTAAGGTTACGATCCATTTTTTAGGAGATTTCTTGAGTTTGTCCCGATTTGGAGACTTAGGGTCAATCTTAGCCTTTATCTGGTTTGTTTGAAAATTCAAGGATGAATTTCTTTTGAGAGAAGAAGTATGTAATACCCCGCACATTCCTGTTAGGATTCCTGTAGCTTTTTCGAGTGAGAATGATTTGATCTTTAGGATATTTGGAGTATTGATTTAGGATATTTATGTTAAATGTTGTTGATTAAGTTTTTAAGGTGTTTAATGATGTTATTATTTAAGGTCAGGAGTGATCAAGCCTCAGGAAGGGTCTGGCATGTGTCCGGAAGGGAGAAAAACTCAAGGAAGGCAAAACAACATGTCTTACGTACATAAAGCACGCTTTACGCACGTAAGTTTAAAGCTTGCGTACGTAAGGTGCTTTTTTTGCACCGTACGTGTTTTAAATGCTTGATGTACGTGACCTGAGTTTCCAGGATGATTCACCTACGTGAGCTTTGAAGTGAAGTACGTGAGGTTAGGTCTAATTCATCTGGACATGACTTTTCACCCCAAAAACATACGTTAGATGTTGGGTAACGTACATAAGGTTCCCTAAAGTACATGAGATGTAGGATGACGTAAGTGAGCTTTGCCCAAAATGTCTTTAAAGCATCCAACCACTCGATTCTTCCTCATTTTAGTCTCCTAGTTCTAACCCAAAATCTTCTCAACTGTCCGAGACTTTCTCACATTGTTTTTCCATCATTCCTAACCAATTTCTAAGTTAAGATTACATCTCTTTCTTGGTTTTAACTTTATTTTTGTGCTTGAATCATTGAAATCCGTTTTGGCCGAATTCCTCTAAGGTTCAGGTTTTCTTATGATTCTGAATTAATGGATGCATATGCTTAGGGTTGTTAGATTAGGCCATATTGAGGTTTAAGGAACATGATTTTAGCTTTGAATCATCAGATTTGAGGAGTTTTTGGTGAAGTTAGAGTTCAATTCGAGGTTAACCGATTTTCTGTTGATTTGTAATTGTTTTGATAAAATTTTTGATAGATTTATGTTCCTATGCATGATTAGAGACAATGTGAATGGATTAGAGCATCGGGTATTGATCGATTCGAGTTTTGGGTTGATCTTGGTGATTTTCTATCGTAGGGACCACAACTGTAATTTGTCATAATTTTAAATAATTGGATGACTAGACTTGATATTTGGAGAGTTAGGGATATATTTGCAATTGTTTAGAGTTAGATGACTAATTTGAGAATTCTGACTACTTAGAGGACTAGTTAAAAATTTTAGAATACTTCGAGAACTGATTTGTAAATTTTGAAAAGTTTAGAGACTAAAATATAATTTTACAAAAGTTCATGGTCTCAATTGGATTTTTATGTAGATTTCGATTTTTGAGGCGAGAGTGATAGATATTGCATCTTGATATCTATACTTTTTGCATATGTTTCAGCTTCCTGTTCCTGTCTGCGTGATCACCCGCTTGCAAGTGGCACTTGACCGGGTTGTTAACTTGGACACCAGGTAAGTGAAATGACAGCTTCAGACACATAGGTTGTGTCTTCCAAATTATACATGTTTTTGTTGTGCTTGGAAATATTCTGAAATTAGAATAATTAATGGTTTGGCTAATAAATAATCCGGCTTATGTTATTATTTAAACTCCGTATTTTGTTTCTGATATTAAATAATAAATATTAATTTCTATTGTGCATGTTGCTTGATATATATAGTACGTATATACATACTTTGATATGGGGCACCTGTGCTACTAGGGTAAACGTAGCCTTTAGTATACCAATGAGTAGTCAAGACTTAGTTACCATGGCATTATTGTAGTCGTGTGTCTGACCAGACACATGTACTCTGATTCTGATTAGTGGCGGAGCACACACCTACTATATGTATATATCTCTATTTCTGGTCCAATATTGGTTTCTGATATATGATATCTATATACATATTCGATATGTTTGACTGTCTGTTATTTGCTTTGTTGACGAATGATTTTGAACTGGATTTCGATACTATTATTATATATAGTGTGTATACGTACTTAAACTTATATTGCATGTGGTAGTTTTTGAACTGTTTTCAAAACAGTCTTTGTGAGGCATATATGAGGCGGTCTGAAATGTTATTTCCTTACTGGGTTCTCACCCCCATTCTTTTCTATTTGCTTTTGATTTCCATCTTTCAGGCGATTCTTTTATTACTCAGCAACCATCAAGCACCTCGATCCCAGTGATGCACCTTTGATAGTAGTGAATGCCCTCTCGTTCAGGCTCTACTTTTGTTTTTGATATTAAAGCACTACACTGGATTGCTGTTGGGTTACTGGGTTTACATTTTGTATTTTGGTACACTATTATTTATGATTTCATAATATATCGTGTTAGTTTAAGCCCTAACCCCAATACAATGTATCCAGATTATATTTTATATATACATTATGAGGCATTGGTTTATCTCATTATTATTCATGTGCATGTTTAATTTGATAAAACACCCATAAATAGTAATTTTGCTTAAGTTATCAAATATGTGATTTGGATAGTAAAATCTTGAAGCATAAAAGAATACTATTCTAAATGTCTCTAGTCGATTATTGTCATGGGAGTGACAATAAACCAAGTATGTACTCTGTGAGATGATCATGTTTTACTGGTCATAGGATATGAGATATCAATCAGAGAACATATAACATGTTAGAGAACAATATTTTGGATCGATATGCTTGTGAGAATACTACATAGTTGAAAGGTCATAAGTATTTCTCATACAATGCTTATATTTGAATCCCTCGACCTGAAATCATTATGGATTCTTGGATGATTTTTCGTATACTTTGACATATGCCTAACATTATTTGTAATGAGTAACAAGTATGGGTATGATTGGGTATGTCATGAATCATGCTAAGCAACATGAGTGAAGTGAAGGGATTTCCACTTTTGAAGAGAAAGAAGATATCACCGGCCACTTGATTAGTGAAACTGAGTAGTGTTTGACCATACCCAAACAAAGTGATAAGTGTTATCATTTGTTTGACTTAGTCAGGATCACTTATAGATCAAGGAAATGTTTTAACATAAATAAGGGTGACTGGTACTATGCCTTATGCTAATTCTGATATCGAAAGGCAAAGGGTTGTATAAGGTTGTATTTATGTTATGTTGATTTGTAATTGACATTCATTTCAATTTGGGTAATCATAATGTCTTGCTAGAGACCAATTATGATTTATGGGTTTTAAATTAACTTTAGGCCCATTGCAAACATTGAATGAACCTACAGGATCACACACAATAAAGATATAGGTTGGGGCTAAGAATTTTTTCTTGCCGGGCCATTGATTTATGTTGATGATTAAAACATAGTTAAATGGGCCAGGATGAAATTTGACACACTAATTAGGCTCAATTAAGAATTCGGCCGTTTGGGGATTTAATTAAGAAGAGTAATTAATTAATAAGATTTAATTAATTAACTAAAAAGGAGAGGAAGAGGAAATTTGGATTTGTGTTGGCTATCAATAAAGAGATTCGGTTAGGGTTTCTTTGGATGACACACTCCTAAATTTTTTCCTCTCCTAGCCGAAACCCTAAGAGAGAAAATGAAGGGACGACTAGGGTTTGAGGATTAAATAGGGAATTCAATTTCTCTCTTGGAATTCCTTAGCCAAAACCCTAAAATATAAAAGAGAGAATTTGATTCTCACTTTGTGGGCTAATCTAGGGTTCGACCATCATCTGAAAAAGGAGCAAAGAAAAATTGTTTTTCTTTTCCCAAACAAATCCGAATTTCTCAAGGCAACAAAAGGGTTTTCTTTTAGTGCTAGCACACATTAGCATAACCAACTATCTTATGTTTGTGAGAGAGTAGAGGGGAGTCGTCTTTTAGTAGTCCCTCGTCAATTATATTCGGCACAAATCAAAGGAAGCAATTCGGCAATTCCAGCTTTTGGAGAAAAACAATTCGGCTAGGTTAAAAGGTACATATATTCGGCGTCCTTTTATTAATTATGATTACATACAGTGTTCCTGGATGTTTCTTGTGTGATGTTGTTGTATTTCCACTGCACATATTAGATGTTTATTCACATAAGAAACCCAACATATCGATACTATGTTTCAGTTTGATACATTTATATCTACATATATTTTCACATTTGGAAATGCTTTTACCTTATCTTTGATTGGTTTTATAAATGTTTTATATATATAAAAGAATAATTTTGGGTAGAATGTTTGTATATCTGAGGCTTGTGCGAGATGGGTCGAGCCTCTGGTTCGGTCTGTCTTGTACATCGATCATGGTCCGAAAATGGGTCGCGACAATTGATTTTTTTGGATTGAGCCGAAATCGATCATCAAAATAGTGAATTAGGAAAATCCTAAGTGAGTAACTTAGGTAGTTGACGTAGGCATGGGTGACCGAACCACTATAAATCACTAGTGTTCATTTTCTTTGTTCCTTACTCTCATAACTCTACTCCACTAAGGCATGATCAAAAAAATCCTCCATCATCTGCTTCATACCTTCAATGTTGTAAGACTAATCACTTGATGGTTTCTAGGCTACGAATCAATCAAATGCTCACATCCAGACACGATCATGGTCCATTCGCAAGACTTGCACAAATCAATCTTGCCTATTTCCAAATTTTGCTGCACATATCAAGGTCAATATTTGATGTCTATGCTTTTATTGTTGTCTATACAATTTTTTTGTATGGATGCCAACATGTTTATTTTTTATTAATACCAAAGATTCAATGTAAGGAAATTTAAAAAATCGTGGACAATAATCATATTCACAAAAAAAAAGAACAAGAAGCATAAAACATATGAATAAAGGTGCACATTAATTACCTACTCAAAAATAAAGATTTTGTATATAGCAGTGAGCAAGGTCGAATCCACAAAGATTGGTAAAGTTTATGTATTTGAAAGAAAAGTAACAGAATAAGTAAGACAACATATAGAATGAAGATTGAATATCAAAATAGACAAAAACAGTTAATTAAAGTAAAGAAAATTGAAATGCAGTCAACAGAAAATCAATAATAATAAAGGCTAGCCAAGATATTTCTCAGTTCAATCCTTTCAGTTAATCACGGAGACTAAAAACCAATATCAAGCACTCAAATAGATAGAGTTATAGCTATCAGTGACACACTCAATTAATCAATCCCTTCTTACATGATCGATAGCCCCGAGACACCTTGCAGACCATTTTCCTAACCAACTAGACAACCCCAAGATGCCCTGACAAGGCTTAATCTATCGCAACAGTAAGAACCAAAGTGATCTATCCTAAATTTACATAATAAATCAAAGTATAGCATTTTCTCCCTACTTGTACTCGATTATTAGTGAATTTACACACTTTTCATGTTTTGTGTAGGGTGATGAGGAATGCATGAAATAGGGTGAAAAAGAGATGAAAAATTAATGGAAAACATTTTTTGAAGTTGGAAGATCAATGGAAGAAAGTGCGACGAAAATCGGCTTAAATGGTGCGAAGTTCGTCGATGAGAGAAAGGGAGTTTGGGTGTCATAGCCATCACATCTATGACCAGAAGGCCATCATAGGTGCGATTCCAGACATATCATGGTGACTACTGTGACCTCCTTACCATCATGGCCATGACCACCCAAAAATAGACAAAATAACATGACGATTTTAGGGAAAAAAAAAAGGATGGACATCAAGTGGACTTCAAAAGGCATTTTTGTCAATTAAAGTGCTTGGGTTTAATGGACATATTAGGGGTATTAATACCCCTCTTAACCACACTTCTAATTATGTTAGAAAATTTTCAAGAACACATATTTTTCTTTCACTCTTTTGCAAGAACGTAATATTAGGGTTTTGAAAGAAAGGGATGAAGGCTTGATGATTTCTCTCCGAGACAATCTAGAGAAGCTTTCTCTATACCTTATTCTATCTTTCTTGTATTTATATTCATATATGCTTACCATGATTTGTGTTGTTATTCATTGTCTTATTTTTATGTACATGATCATGGTAGCTTAAACCCTTTGTTAGGGTTGAGAGATGTAGACTCTTGATGGATATTTGCTATATTTATGAATGAGTATTATGTATTTCATGTCATATCTTGTGTTTATGTTGGACTTGATTCAATGATTTGTTTTGTAAGAATATTGTTATGCTTAATCACTGTAATAATATTAGTGATAAATTTAGGTGAAGGATCGAAAGATGATGTCTAAATGAGTTCTACAAGCATTGAACTTACCATACTTAGGGTAGACATATTCTATGTAGGTAAAGTGTTCGATGAAATTCCCGAATGAACCTACAAGCATTGAAAGTTTTCCAACCACTTGTATTCAAATTATTCGCTACCAATATTAAAATTAACGAGAACCACTCAACCAATCCTAAATAGCAGCATATTATTCCAATCAATTAATCAAGCGGTCATTATCAATAAATCAACAGAAATAATAATAATAAAAGAACTAGAGCACATAAACTAAATAAATACTCGAAATACTCAATAACATATAAAAACATAAGTCTCACAATATATTGGGATCAAACCTTGAAAATACCTCGACTTGAGAACTGTTTAGCTACTCATATCAAGAATAAACATGCAAAATACGAAAGAAAATAGTTGTAGGGCGTGCTGCCCCATTACTGTAATGAAAAGGCTTCCTGAATAAAGGATTTAAAAGAGTATTTATATGTGCTTTCTCTAAAACCTAATCCTAATCATAATAGAATTCCTAAAATAATAATAATAATAATAATGAAAATATATTGTTATAGAAGAAAATAATGACAAAAAGCCTTCTAATTTTGTCCAGCATATACCAATCCCAATGCCCATAATGTCCAGACACGTGGCCCAATGTAACAGCTACAGCCCAGTTTCACAACACATTCGGCATGGTCATGTCGAATTCCTTTCAGAACTGAAATGCACTCAAAACAACAACGTTTCACCACCTTTGCACCACAATTCATCTAAATGACATAAGGAACAAAAATAATTAAAAAACACAACGGTAATATCTAACAATTACAGAAAAAAAATGTAAAACACTACAATAAACATGCATGAAATGCAACCTATCAAATATCTAAAACACTACAAAAGTCTCATAATTCATTTGGATTAAACAAAAAAGTACCTCAACAATAATAAGTTTAGAATTGCATGATTAAAGTTGAAAACACAAAGAGAAAAGAAGAACAATGGTTGTCCAGAATGTTGGATCATATGTCATCAACATTAAGATCCTTTTATGCTTTGATTATGGAAAAACTTGAATTGGATTCTTGAGCATTTAAACATGATTGTTATCGGCTCACTCAATTAAATTAAAGTATCACTTGTTTAAAGAAAAGCTCCAGGTGTTGTGGTTTTAACTATCTCACTCGAGTAACTTGTTTCAGCTTACTCGAGTAATCCATGTCTTATCTCACTCAAGTAACCAGTTTTAGTTTGCTCGAGTAATCCATGCATCAGCTTACTCGAGTAATATAAAGTCTTCACTCGAGTAACCTTTTGGTTCAGAATGCTTCAATGGTTATAAATGCACTCCAACGGCTATTTTATATCCACCAATGATCATATTGCTTGAAGAGCTATGAATACATCAAGAAAGTGTTGAGAATTGGTGGAAGCACATATGCAAACATTATGCTAACTCTTCTATCAATTCCAACCATTAAAAATGACAAATCAACCTAGGGATCAAAGTCAAGCATCAAGCTCATACATTCAAATCTAGCATAGAGCTTCAATCTTTGTAACCATTTTGTATACACTTTAAGAGTCGAAAAGGTTTATTGTAAGCCTATTGAAAACAACATTGTGAAAGTTTGTTGTGAACCCAAGTAAAACAACATTGTGAGGGCCTTAAAGGAGTTATACAACAATCAACCTCATTGTATTCGCTTTGTTAGATTGAGCCAAAATCAATTACTGTTATAGTGGAAATCTTAAGCGGTGAGACTTAGGTAGTGGAAGTAGGTAAGGTTGGCCGAACCACTCTAAATTATTGGTTTTGTTTTCTCTCTTTTATTTCAAGTCACTTTCGCTCTCCAAACACAACCAAAACAAAAACCAAAAATTCTCCAACAAGTGGTATCAAAGCCAGTCTCCATACAGGAAAACTTAACATTCTTGGAGCAAAGATCTACATTAAAGAAATGGTTTTTGATCCTCCTACTCCAAGTGTTCCCAGTGCTTCTCCTGACATTCCTCCTTACATTTATCGGTCAAATTTTAATTCATGGAAGAAGAAAATGTTTATTTTCATTCAAGCCTACGATATAAAGCTTTGAAGGTAATTGTTCTTGGTCCTAAAATTCCCAAGAGTGTTGATGGCACTCCGAAGAAGTATGAAGACTTCAATGATGAAAATTGGAAGTCTTTTAGTCGAAATTCCAAAATTGCTCAACTATTATATTGTGCTTTGAGTCAAGAAGAGTACAATCAAATTTCTTCTTGTGAGCATGCCAATGAGATATGAGAAATGCTTGAGGTTAGTCATGAAGGCACAAATCAAATCAAAGAAACCAAAATCAATATGCTTATATATGACTATGAGTTGTTTACCATGAGAGATGTTGAAAGCATTAAAACATGTGTGATCGCTTTACGAAAATTACAAACGGTCTTCCCTCATTTGGAAGAACAATCTCTAATAGCGAGAAGGTGAAGAAGATTTTGAGGTCTTTGCCTTAAGATGGGATGCAACGATCGCGGCAATCATGGAGTCAAAATACTTGAACTCATTAGAGTTTAGTGCTCTATGATGTATCCTAAAATTACATAATAAGTCAAGCATTAAAGATAGCATTTTTACCCTACTTGTACATAATTATTGGTGAATTTATACACTTTTTGTGTTTTGTGTAGGGTGATGAGGAATGCATGAAATGAGATGAAAAAGGCATGAAAAAAATATTGTTAAAGTTGCAAGATCAATGGAAGAAGGTGGGAAGAAATCGGACAAAAACGTATTTTTGGTCGTCGCCACACTCCGCACCATGGCCATGGCAGGAGACCATGGTCATAACACACCTTGGGAACATGGTCATGGAGGAGATGTGGCCGACCTACAAGCTTTGAAAAGTCAAAATTTGGCCCATTTTCGAAGTTGTGTACAACAAGTGGACAACTTACATGCATCAACTTGGTAACTTATCTAGGGCTTTTTAGGACTTCAAAATACCTATATATACCCCTCATATGTGCATCAAATAAGGGATCCAACCATTAGACACAATTTCTCTCTTTGTTCTTCATTTTTTAAAGAACACATTTGTAGGGTTGGAAAAGGAGAAGGACACCAAGGCTCAAAGTGTGGAGATTTCTCTTGAAGGACATCAAAAAAGGCTTCTTCTATACCCATTTTCTCTTCTCTCTTCATAACTCTCTTTATTATTATCAGGGTTTATGTTGATATTCGTTGTCTTATTTTGTTGTGCAAAACCATGGTAGCTTAATCATTTTGTTAGGACTTAAAGATGTAAACCTTGATGAATATTTGCTATATTTACGAATGGAGGATGTGCTTTTATTTCCATATTTGTATTTGATATATTATTGTGATTTGGATGTCATATTTTTTGTAATTTTTGGATTTGATTTAATGGCATGTTTTTGTTGAATATCATTATGCTTGATCATCATAGTGATGTTTGTAACAAATTTAGTTGAAGGTCCGAAAGGACAAGGCTAAATGAGGTTGGCATGTATTAAACATGTTAGGTTATAAAATGAAAATATTCATGCCCACAAGTTGTTCGACGAAATTCCTAAGAGAACCTAAAGAGTCTAGTTTAGTTAGGCGAAGCCGAAAGGACCCTCCTATTATAAATGTAAACACAACTTGAATGAACTCGAGAGAGACTTTAAGAAATATTAATGAGAGAACACTCAATCCTATAAACCATTCATAAATGTAGTAAATAGGAGTCTTGGTGGAGTCTTGAACGTCCTAATGCTTATCTCATCGCTTATTCATTTTAATTTCGTTTTCATTATCCCAAAATACAAAATATCACTTGTTTGCATTTTTATTTTCTGGTTGCAATCAATCACACTTAGCATTCATCTATGTTGAGTTGACACCCTAGGCATACTCCTAAAGTTCTTATTACTATATCAATCCTCATGCGCTTGCAAGGCACCGATCAGTCTAGTTGGTTCACTCATAAACTATGAGATTGTGATAAGGTCAATAAGTGGAAGACCCAAGCATGGAAAGGCCCTAAAAGCTTCCACTCATATTCAAAAAGAGGTGAGTGAATGAGACTCAAGCTTAGATGAAGAGGAGGATGAAGAGGTTAAATACTACTCCAAAATGATAGCAACTTATGAAAAGTTGTTCAAAAAACAAAAAGAATCAACAAAAAGAGATGGAGAGGTTGAAGAAGAAAAAGAAGAAAAAAAAAAAGAGGTTATAGTTCTTCTTCAAGTGATGATGGTGATCCATCGGTTAATGTATGCCTTTTGGCATACTAGGTACTCCTAAAATCCCTTTCTTTTATTTTTCAAGCATTTTCTACTTCTTGTTTGATTATTGTTATTTGCATGATTTTTGAATGTGTTGATTTAAATATGTGCATTGGTTCGAATCAAATAGGGGGAGAGATTTATATATATATATATATATATATATATGCAGAAATTATTTTTGAAAGGGGAAGTAAATATTTTGATTATTGCTTTAACCTTTTGATGATGACATAAAGGGGGAGAGTGTTGAATATGTTCATTTGAAATGGGTAGAATTTTTTTTCGCATCCACTCTTGCATGACGCTGATTAAAAGACAAGGATGGAGTCCTTGATCAAATGTTATTGCCTTTGATATAGCGCTTTAATTCACGAATGTTTTGTCATCATCAAAAAGGGGGAAATTGCTGGATCATGTGTGATCAACATTAAGATCCTTTTATGTTTTGATGATGGAAAAATTTGAGTTGGATTCTTGAGCATTTAAACATGATCATTATCAGCTCACTCGAGTAAATCAAAGTGTCACTCGAGTAAAGAAAAGCCTCAGGTGCTATGGTTTTAACTATCTCCCTCGAGTAACCAGTTTCAGCTTACTCAAGTAATTCATGCCTCATTTCACTCGAATAACCAGTTTCAGCATACTCGATTAATCCATGCATCAGCTTACTCGAGTAATGAAAAGTCTTCACTAGAGTAATTTTTTAGTCTGGAATGCTGCAACGACTATAAATGCATTCCAACATCTATTTTATCTCCACCAACAATCGTATTGCTTGGAAAGACTATAGATACATCAAGATAGGGCTTTGAATGGGTGGAAGCATATATGCAAATATTATGCTAACACTTCTATCAATTCCAACCATCAAAAACATCAAATCAAGCTAGAGATCAAAGTTCAAGCATCAAGCTCATACATTCAACTCTAGCATAGAACTTCAATCTTTGTTACCATTCTGTATACAACCCAAATTGCTTATTAAATAATTTAATAAATATGATAAACAAAATATTGATTTTATAATTAAAATGATATATATATATATATATATAATACTAATAATACTTTTAAAAAAATTCAGTAATCAAAATAACAAAATTCAACCATAGCCTACATACACCCGATGTTGAACACCTATCCAAAACATATAAACTAGGTCCCAATCAAAAGGACGCCCAATATCTGATGAAATGCCTCATTGAGTATATAGAAGTCAAAGAGTCATTGAGGACAAACTAATCACCTGGAAGTTAATAATGAAACTAAATAGACAAAAGAAAGGGGGTAAGAACCCAGTGAGGAATGACACTTCTGAACGCCTCATATGTGCATCACAAAGACTATTTTGAAAACTGTTCCAAAACACCACATATAGGTATAGATAAGTACACATATATATACATGCTATATAGGTAATAACTTTTCAAAAACCATTTTGAAACCGTTCGCAAACAAAGCAACTAGCATGCAGGCAATCATGCATATTAAGAATAACATCAGATACAAAACATAATACCGTGGATATGGGACCAAAAGCTAAGGTGTGCATGTAGCACCAAAAGCAAAGGTGATGTGGACTCCGCCACTAATCAAAGACAACTCATGTATCAAGCCAGAACACATGGCTACCATCATCCCTAGTAGTTAGATCTTTACAAAGCAT
Source organism: Flueggea neowawraea (assembly GCA_948243855.1). NCBI lineage: Eukaryota > Viridiplantae > Streptophyta > Magnoliopsida > Malpighiales > Phyllanthaceae > Flueggea > Flueggea neowawraea. The sequence goes on from CAODLS010758627.1 coordinate 16,415, forward strand.
TGGTATTTAAAAGGCTACTTCTTCCCTGTAGCATAGGTGTCTTGTATCAGAAAAAAAAGTATTTAACAATTTTATATACAGTCATGCAAATAGACAATATATATGTGTGTGTGTGTGTTAGATTTTTAAAAAAAAGTACTGATTATTAAAGATCACATAATCAGTTTATTAATTGAGCCAATCCTTAATTAATCAAAATTTAGAAGTTGTCATCCACTCACCTAGATGTCCAAGCAAAGTCAGTCAGGCACCACTATCGAGCAACTGATCACGCTAACAAGAACATGCAGCTGGAACAATATCAGAAACAAATATACATCATAAACAACGTACATTAGAAACAAATCAAAGTGGAATGTTGATACTGTGGTGGTACCGAAATTTAAGTAAATGCATATGCAAACCCAAACTCTCGGACAAAGACCAAAACCCCTTTCGGACCAAAGTCTAACATAATAAATCAAATATTACATCTCGGTGTAAAATTACAATTTGGTCCCTGAACTTTGGAGAATTATGAACTAGTCCCAAAATACCCCAACTTTATATTTTGGTCCCAACTCTCCAAAATAATATATTAGTCCTCATAAATTTCAATCTGAATATCTGAGGCTTATACTAGATGGGTTGGGTCTCCGATTTGGTTCTACTTTTACGTCGTCATTGTCCTATAGGTTTGTTGTAAGCCTATAGAAAACAACATTGTAAAGGTTTGTTGTGGACCTAAGAAAAAAAACATTGTGAGGGCCTTAGATGAGTTGAGTTGTAATCAATCTCGTTGTATTGGCTTTGCTGGATTGAACCAAAATCAATCATCGTTATAGTGGAAATACTAAGTGGTGACACATAGGTAGTGGATGTAGGTAAGGTTGGTTGAACCACTCTAAATTCTAGGTGTTTTTTCTCTCTTTTATTTCAAATCGCTTCGCTCTCCAAATAAAACCAAAGTAAAGACAAAAAATTCTCCAACACAGAGTATTCGTTACAGCCCCCAAAAAGAAGAATAGAGGTGGTTTATATATGGGTCACTCAAAACCTAATCCTCCTTAGACATAATTGCCAAAATATTCAATAAAGTGGAATCTCTTAATTCCCTGAAGTAAATTCTGAACAAAAGCCTTCAATTTCGTCCTTTATAAGTCAGATTCTCGATGCCCATTTATCTAAAGTATTTGGTCCATCCAATTGACTAATTAAGTGCTTCTGTCTAGGTCGCAGCCTATACGACATGACCATGTCGTAGTAGGGGCAAAAATTGCCTCCATCAAAGCAACATCGTTTTCCCACCATTCTTCATCTAGTCACCAAGACAACAAAGAGAGCAAAGATAACATAAAAACACAAGGATGACAATAGTTGAATATGCAAAAATGATGCAAAGTACAACATAAAACATGCATGAAATGCAACCTATCAAAATACCATCAATATGATTTTTTCTTAGAATGCCACAAAAGTCCTTAAGACAACTCTATCATTTTGCTACTTACTAGGTACACTTTGTTGTTTTCTTGAGTTTAGATGTATAGGTTTTGACATTTTATTTTTCTTGTAGACCAATATTACTACATGGATTAACATTTTCCTATCCAATTTGTTATGGTAGGATGAATAAAATAAGGACTATCTATCCAGAAAAAAACTATTTGGTGTATGCATAACAAGGAGAAATAAAACAAAACAATGTAAATGAGACTTCATGCTAATCTCTATTATAGTCCCACTCTTGTGAAGATATTTTAACAAAGAAATGATGAAACTTTTTGAAATTTGTAATTAAAAATAATATTTCTTTTTTAATTTTTTTAACAATTTAGATTGTTTAGGTTGTCAAGATTTGATATTTTGATTAAATTTGCGGCATTAAAATTGATGGACGAGAGTGTTACCTCTGCTCTTCTAGTCTTTAAACATGCATAAATCTTCTTCCTCTTCTTTTATTTTAATTATTAAATGATTTTTTTCTTTTTTGATAAGGTATTTTATTTAATAAAATGTGGATGCTTTCCTTTACTCTATTCTGTCAGAAAATTAGTAAAGTTTGAGTCAACTATATTGTGTTTGTGACCCATTTGTGGAATTCTCAATCAAATTTTTCTTTGTAGTTTGACCTACTATTTCTTTCAGAATGTTTGTTTCCTTTGCCAATCTAGTTTTTATATACCATTTGGTGGATTTGTGAGGGGCATTGTTTGGTGACTTTAATTTATCATGATTTTACACTCTTGATAATGGTCTTTTGTCCATTTTGGATATCGAATTTTGGATGTTCTAATTATTTAGAAGGGAAAGAGTGATGTGTTTTAATTATATAATGATTTATTGAGTAATTTCCTAGAATTTTTATCCTTAATTGTGTTTAACTGTGCAATTCTTATACGTTTTCGGTTAAATGAGTAGGATGAACAAGAGGCATGGATGAGATCTAAAAGGGAGCAAAAATGCATGAGAATGACTTGAAAGAGGAGAAAAGAGAGAGGAATTGAAAAAGGAACAAAGGATGACCACATTTGACCATGGGCAGCAACTGACCAGGCATTATGTAATGGCGCGAAAGAGGTTTCGAACCATAATCAAGTGCCACAGTCATGTCACTGATCGATGATCACTGTGATCATTGCCTAAAATAGAAGGTCACCATGGCCATGGCTATTTTCATCATGACCGTCGTGAAATCAAGTGTAGCACGACAAATCAATTTCACGGTCATGACTACCAGTGGCGGAGCCAAAAATTCACTAACCGTTTGTATTAGGATTGTTTGGTATGGTTGTAATCTTGATGAGATTGTCTTAAGAGACCGAACTTTCATGACCATTTAACTATCAAATTAAGTCGTAACTATAAAATATATAACTCTAATTAAGTTAGTAGCTTATACAAAATCAAACTACTGCATAGTAAAAAAAGGGGCGAAATCCATGGTGGTTCTCGAGGTTTGGTATATTGTTCTACCCTGTCCCTACTAGTTTCAAATTAGTCACTCTGGTCCATAGCTCTTAACTTCGTTATGTTTTCTTGACAGAAAAGACAAAAAGACAAATTTACTCTGAAACTTAAATTGAAACAATCCAAACCAACCACTTTAATGCAAAACTAGAACCTAACTTAACCCAAAACCCAAAATCACAAACTTTCTCTTTAACCCAAAACCACAACCGAACCTAACCATAAAACTCAAACCACAAAACCTAAACCACCACTCACAGACCCACTCGCTCTTCCTCTTCTTCTTCTTCTTCTTCTTCTTCCATAAAAATGATGTTCTCTCTCTATATCTCTCAAGTTCCATTGTCTTCATCTCCAACCGTTTCAAGCTTGATGGATGTCGTTTTTGCCTCTTTGTGCTTGGTTCCGTCGATTTCGGCTTCGAGTTCCACGGCTTGTGTCGCGTTGTTCTCTCTCTTGCTCTTAGATTCTATCAACCACTCTCGCAAAGCCTCATCAAACCCACAAAGCCTTCATGGACATCTCTCTCTCCACTTCATTTCCATAACCAAATCTACTACTCGAATCATTACAAGGCTAAAATACATATAACTTCTACAAGTGTCAAAACATAGATCTGGATGTGTTGGATGCTTAAAACTCTTTCTTTGATCTAAATAGGCTGTAGTTTTCTTTTTGCTATGATTGGTGTTTGAGGTTGCAATTTGATTGTCCTCTTAAACTCTAACCTGTGATGGACTAAAGCTCAGATTCTTTCTGAATTTGTTAGCATTTTGTGTTGGAATCCGTAACTAAATATGACATTCATATAAAGGATAACACAGTGAAAATAACAAAAAAAATTATCCTAGAATTCCACCAAGGATCCAGGCACACCAATATAAACAATTAGGGTTAGGGTTTTACCTTGAAAAACCAAAGCTCGATTGTATGAACAAATGAATTGATGATGGAGCTTTTAGTATAAACTTGAACCCTTTCAACCACGTTGCCTTTGCGCTAATGTGACCAATGGTATCCACACGAATAAACTTCTTTGGATGGATGATGTGTACTATCACTTAGTATCACTATTCTAATTCTCACAAATAATTTTTTCTCTTTGTGACACTCATAAATTCGGCTTTGCCATTGCCATGAGAAACAAGGCTATGGTGTGGTCCTATTTATAGGCATATGTGAAAACCTAAATAGGTGCACTAGGGTTGGCCAAAATCCTTCCTTGTTAAAGAAGAATTTGGCCACACCAATACAATAAGGGTGTGTGTCGAATTCCTTCTCAAATTGGGAGCCAAAATCCCCTTCCTTGTCATACAAGGATTCGACCTACACTCCTAAAAAATAGGAGGGAAAATTCGGCTACCAACCCTAATTTTGAGTGTGTGAGCTGAATTTCCTATGTCCCTTTTAGGGTTCCTTCTCCTTGTCATACAAGAATAAAATCTCCTAAAATATAGGAGTATGGCTGAATTTCACACTAGGGTTCATTAATGTTATTAGGCTTTTAATTACATGATACATTATCATTAAGTAAACCATTCCTTAATTAATCTACATGGGCCCAAATTATGTCACACATATATTTTATTCCCAAAACATTATATGAAGTAATTAATATTAAAAGCTCATTACATTAATGGATAATATCTCATATTATATTTATGATCTAAATATAAAACCCTAAATTATTAATGATTAATCAAATTAATCATACTAATAATTTAATTACCATGAGAGAGAATATTTGTGAACCAATCCAAATCATTCTTGTGTGTGACCCAATAGGCCCACTCACAATTTGCAATGCGCATCGTCCCAAACACGTAGGCTCAAAGTCCATAAGCGGTATCTAGCAATACATTATGGCAACCTAAAATCGAGTGGAGTCGGTGATCTAAGTTAACCTTGCACAGTTTGATATTTAGTCATTTTGTCTCACTATACCTTATGATTTTACTATCAAGTCACACTTGATGACATAAGGAAGAATAAACTATTCAAGGATGTTTTATTGTCATAAACAATATAATATTTCATA
>CAODLS010758744.1:0-15751 GCA_948243855.1 Flueggea neowawraea
CTTGTTTGTTACCTTGAAAAACAAAGGAGTGTGGTTTTCTTGTTTTGACCAGCAGAAAGCAAGGTGTAAAAGGTTGTCTCGTGATCCTGAAAAACAAGAGAGTGTAAATGGTTTTACCTCCACCCGAAAGTGAGGAAGAATAGTGGATTCAAACTCTCTAGTGAACTAGAGGAGTGGACATAGGTCAAAGAGGACTGAACCACTATAAATATTAGGCTTTGTTTGTCTATCCTTTTACTCCTTATTTTTGTTCTTTATTAAGTGGTAGTGTTTTAAATTTAGCTACTGTTTTGATTTGGAAATATTTACAAAAGCTTTTCAAAGATATTATTTTCAGCAAGAAATCCAATTCACTCCCTCTTGGATTGTCATATTGGGATTTCACAAATAAATTATCATTAAATAAATTAAAATTTATAAATATCGCGTGCACCAAGTACATATATATATATATATATATATCAGTAAATTAGCTTAATTTTAAAAAAAATATTACAAATGTATGTAGTGTCAATCAAAAATTCATTAAATTAACTTTTTATAAAAAATTGTGAAGTCCTTTTTGTACACTTGTGTGCACTACTGTTCACCTTATGGAAAAATCAAATATTTCAATAATAATTTTTCATAGAAAAAAAACTCAATTTCTTACTGAAAGTCAATTTTTGGCGAAAAAATTAATTTCTTGCAAAAATATCTCAGTTTTTCACGAAAATAGTTGAAAACTTGAGATGGTATTTGAAAGATTTGACAATTTATTTTGTTACAAATGTGTTATTTTCCCTCAATTTTGATGGGACAACACTAAACCAACCTTACATACATTCTTGTTCATATGTGACAAATTTTTGGTCTTTCTTTTCCTTTGTTTTTTTTTCTTAGTTTCTTTTCATTGTTGGATTTTTTATTAAAAGATTACCGATTTAAGTTGCTTGTTGTTTAATAAGAGCATATGATTTTGTGTCCAGCTCAAACTAACAGAACATTTTTTTCACCTAATTTTATTGTTCCAAATCTTTAATATGAAATTGCTCATTCAAAAAGGATAAAATCTATGACGGTCCTTGAGGTTTAATGATATTTCTCTCTCGATCCCTCAGTTTTTAAAATTAGCCGTTTCGATCTCTAGACCTTAACTCTGTTTGTTTATTTAACATGCCACATCATATTTGCTGATGTGGTTGATGGTCCCATCAGTGAATAATTTTTTAAGACCATTTTACCCTGTTTTGCTTATTCTCATCTCTCTCTCTTCCTTCCCTCTCTCTGTCTAACTCCAGATCTAAAGTGCTCTCTAACTCCACCTTCATCATCTTCTACTCTCTTCTTTTGCTTCCTGTAAAATTGAGAGACAATAAGAGAATGGAATAGATATAGAGGAGGTGCAGAGCGAGGCAGAAGAGCTTGAGATAGAGAAGCGAAAATGAAGATTGAAGATTAATTTAGGAATAAGGTTTTAAAGGGTGGGAATTTGAAATTAATAACTTAAACTTTGAGGTACAATTAGAATAACAGATATTGAGCGATAGATAATTTAGAAAAGTTTAGACTAATTCGTGACAGAATTGGTTGGGTGATGGAAAAACCTGAAACGAAGCCCATGAAGTTCAGAGGTCACATGTGTTGCTTCTGTAACCAGAGACGAGCAATGCTCAAAAGAGCTAAAACCCTAGAGCAAGTAAACCTTTGCTGCTTCTTAATTTAGACTAGTACAAAATCCATCACAATTGGCTGTCCACCAACAAATTTAATAGCATGAACCGACGAGTTAACCCATCTTGGCATCAACTCCTGACAATACCAAAAACCTCTGGCAATTTAGCAATCATATAAAAGGATCCTACACACATCAATATCAACACAAACCCAGAAAAGAAATCAACCCTACTTTCAGCAGCATCATTTTATTCTATACAGATGCTAGCTTTAGCAACAATCAAGCTCAATTTCAAGTCATATTTCTCCTAGAAAGCTGACGTTGTTAAATGTAACTAGAATCCTTCAAAATCAAAATTGAGATTCAGAATTGAATTATACAGTGTTAAAATATTTAATAATTAAAGATAAGGGGAAGAAACCTTGGCGGCATTGAAAACTTCTTCAAATTTCTGGAGAGAGAAATTATTCTGCTTCTTTTCAATAAAGATAACCATTTTAAGAGTGCAAGGGGTCGTGCCAAATATGAATTCCTTCTATTCGAGACATTTTGATTAGAAAATGAGAGGCCTAACCCAACCCCCATGCCAACCCAGGTGACCGTAGCCACCATTTCTTAGTATTTTTTTTTCTTAGGGTCTGGGAGATGGAAAAAATGAAGTATTAAGCCAGACAGAAAAAAAAAAGATGAAGTGGTTTAGTTGAAGAAAATTGATATTAAAATAGAGGATAAATTTATTTTTTTTCTTTTTATTAAATATAACAAACAGAATTAAAGTGATCAAAATGGTTAATTTTAAAAATTTAAAAACTAAAAAAGAAATATCGTTAAACTTCAGTTGCTCCATAGATTTTGCCCTTAAAAGAAAAAGTGCTAACGGTTAAACCGGGTCCCGTAAACTGAATTGCTACTCCAAAAACTCTTGGCGCCTGAATATACCATCCACGCGCCACAATCATATTCGCACAATACAAACCCAAACTTCTCTTCTGTGTGACGGAATTTCCCTTTCTCTTTCGGTTCTTGTCGATTCTCTGACACAAAGGTACGATTTCTTCCCTCTTGTTCAATCACTTTCCAATATGTCCGCATCTTTCACAAAACCCTAACCCCATTTTTTTATGCTGAAATCAATACGATTTCGTTTCATCCTCTGCAATTAAATTTCTTCTTCTGGTATGCGGAGAAGGTGCCATTTGTGGACTGTTCATATGGACTTCTTGAACTGAATTAGACTGTGATTTGGAGACAGAATGGCTGAATTGTGTGGTTATGAGGTGAGTTCGATCAAAACTGAGAGCGAATGTGACGAGAGTGAATGGTGCAGTGAGCTCGATCACATTCCGTTGATACAGCGGCGAGAGATGTTACTGGCAAATAGATCTTCCTCTTGTCGAAACAAAATTAAACCAACGTGAGAAAATTCTTCTTGACCTTTCGGTGTGTATATATGTTTTTTCTTGGTCTTGGTGTTAAATAGGGGCTGATTTAGATTTTACTTTTTCAGGTCTCATAATAATGCTGTTATTGAACAGAGAACCAAACGATGTGGCTTGCAGGTATTTAAGTCATTGAATGGTTTCATTTCTGAACATCTGTAATGCTGTTTTGACGATTTGGTCATTTTGTGGGTTGAATCGTTGAGGAAATTGATTGATGATTTTGTTGCTTGCATGCAGTCTCATAATATGCATTTGGGTTGTGTAATTTATGTTTTTTCTGAGATTCAGTTAGACTGGAAGTTGAAGTTACTGTTGGATTCAGCCTTTTGTACAGTTTTTAGTCTACAGGTCTATGAGAAATGAATCATTTTTTTTTTCCTTTTTTTTATTTGTTTCCTGTTACACTGAGTTTTTTTTTTAAGTATTATGAGGGATTTCATTTGGTTTGCTACACAGTTACACATAGTTGCTGGTAGCACAATTTTGGTTCACTTGAAGTATGTTGTAATTGTTGTAATACTTATCACACTTCCTTCTAGAATTAGATTCATATGACCTCTAACAAAATAAAAGAGTTGTGTGAACCTGAAACACTGTTGTCCACATTAATTGTGACAGTTTACCCATTTCTCAATTTTAAGATGAATTTTTATTGTTACTTTCTGATTTAACTCCACAAAAAAATTTGGAAAGAAATATGTATCATCTGTTTAAGATTAGAAGTTCACGAAGAGATGTCATTAAAGATATGATTCAGTAAACTGATAGCGCTTAAAATCTGTTTGTCTGTTGTCATATCTATCAAATTGAATGATACAAATAAACTTCATAATTTATGTTTTTCCTTTTGTTTTGCTTCCCTCTCAGATCAGTCAATGCAACAGAAAATTCATGAGAGTGATGTTAATTTTTTTTGCTTGTGTTAATGGTTTTGAGGAATTTGGTATGTCAAGTAACTGCAATAGCCTGGAGAAAATTAATCCAAATAGTATCTGTCAGGTTTCAGATTCTGAAGTTAACACTGATTTTAATGAGCTGGAGAAAGTTGATGCAACAGCAACCGTCATTCCTCAAAATCCAATGATTGAGAAGCCTCCGAAAATAGAGATTGATGATATTGATAATCTGCAAGGTCCTTTAATGTTTGATGTTACGAGTGGCTCTCCTGCTGCTGATATGCAAGTGCAACAGCTGAAGAGTAATGATTGCAATGATTGTACAGATGACCTAGATAACCTTGTCCTAAAGCAAAGGTTGAAGATGCTACCATCAAGGTTTTTTTTCCCCTTTTTGTTGATATCAACTACTCAAACTTTTGGTTTTTCCTGCTGCAATATTTTTTTGTCCTCTGATTAATGTCTTCATTCTTTTCAGGAAATTGTTGGGGTTGGCTAAGCAATTTCATGAGGTAATGTGTAGCTCTTTTTCCTTATAGTATAAAAACCTTGTACTGCTTTGAACTTAGTGCAAGTAATTTACTTTTCATTCCTTTCTGTAGCTCTTCATAGTTCATATCTTCATTGTGTTTCCTTTTATATGCTTTTCTGTTGAGTGTTATTGTTTTTAATCAATATATTGCATATGAAAATATCCGAGTGGCTTTACTTGAAATATATATGAATTAATCATGGTGTCCACTAACCAATGCTTTTGTGGTGTCAGTTCTGGTAAATATTGGGGCAGAGTGATCATACTGTAGATGGTTCCTGCAAGCAATTGTTTGTTGTTTTATGCAACATGAGTTACTAGGTAGCATTTTCACAATATAGCTTAGATATCTCTTATGAAAAGGTAATCACGTTTATATGTTTGATCCGAGGAAACTATGACTTCCATTTTCTCAATATTGGTTCTTGGGAAAAGAGAAATGCAATCTTCGATGTTCCAATATTTGTAAAAAACGATTGGTGAAGCTTTCTTTCTTGATCATGTTGTTTTGCTCTCAAAAAGTAACACGTTTTTCCATTAGCAATTACAAGTTTAATGTCCATCATTTTCGGTAACATTCTTTCACACTTGGGTTTCCATAGGGATAAGAAGAATAAAGAATAAATATACATTTTTGTTACAGAATGTAATGAACTCATAGATGATTCATTCATCTTTAACCAAGGCTTGAGATAAATATGTTTTCTGAGTCCACTTTGTCTATTCGTGTTTTGGTTTCAGAATGTAGTGATATCATTTGTTTATCTCAGGAAAGGCCTGTGGAACTAAGTTCCATTGGTAGGCTGGATGATTTGCCTGCAAGTATTGACAATACAACTAATTCTACTTTAGAGGTCAAATCTGAGCCTTTGGATGATGTTCTGGAAAACCCAAAGCAGAGTGTTGCACATGACTACCTTTTCAGTTTAGCACACATTAAGAATGAGCCGGAATTCATCAATGCACATGAGGACATGTTAGACCATGTGCAACTGGGTGACAGAATGAAGATTCAAACAGTAGGAGAAGATTCCGAGTTAAAAAAATTTGACAGCTTAATGAGAACTGTGCATACTGCAGTTGAATGTGGACCAACTGTTTCTGAAACTTTGAAACCTATAAGGATCAGCCGTCCACGGAAAAGGAAGAAGACTGCCACGTATTAATTTTGTTTGGGCTATAAGTATTCTCTAATGTTTTTTAATATATTCTTGTTACTTAACAGTTTAAATTTATACTTATTTTTTACTTTGCTTCTGGGTGTATTGCGTCTTCAAATGCAGGGATTCGGTAGAAACTGCCCTTCAGGAAGATGCTCCTGGACTCTTGCAGGTAATGCATGCATTTATATTCTAATATTTCCCAGGAAATTCTGGTAATTTTTCCATTATAATGTTGACCGGCAGGTATTAATTGGTGAAGGAATATCAGTGGATGAAATTAAGCTCTATGGAGAGGCAGAAAGTAATGAACTCATAGATGATTCATTCATTGAGGATGAATTTACGGAGCTTGAATCTGTGATTTCAAAGGTTTGCCAGATTTTCCTGAGAATATAACACTATTTGCTGCCATAGTAGTTGATCCTTTTTTTTTTTCAAATTTAAGATTTTAAAGGTTTAAAATATTTTCCTGGGATTTGATGCTGATGAAACTTTTGTTTAATTTTGAATTGTTTCTAGCTTCCAGCCCATAGTTAATTTTGACTACATTTAGCTCTTTTATCTGACCTTGTAATTGGTTTATGCAAGAACATGGATCATAGCCTTGTAAAGTTTAGTCACTTTATATATTACATTTCTTAATCTGTGGACAGAGTACCAAGTTTTGTATCTTATTTTCCATGTTCGATCAATAAGCGGAGTTTCAATTTATTCTTCTTGTCATATTTGTGCATTGTGGATTATGTATATTTGATAAATTGCTTTTTTTTTTTTTTGGGAAAGCTTTTTTTCCAACGCAGTTCTTTATTGAAGCTCACTCCTATGCAATGTCCCAAGGGATCAAAACATAGTTATTGCCTTGGCTGTCTATTTTCCTTAGTGGAGCAGGCAAGTATTTTACTTGAAGTGGTGATATTACATGACTTGTTGAATTTATATGTCCTTCCCAACTAAGTGCCTTTTTTATCGGAAAGGAAAATGTTTTGAACCATAGTTGATTGTTTATGCATTTTCATCAGACAAGATATCTGCAATTTCGAAATTGGCCCGCTGAATGGGGATGGTGCCGGGATCTCCAGTCTTTTATTTTTGTCTTTGAAAGACACCAAAGGTGAGTGCAATGTCAATTTATTGTTGTTGTTTACTTTTACTATGTTCTCCAATTTCGTCTTCTCCATTTATCTGCATTTCCAAGTACTTACAGTTAATGCTATCTGATTGCAGAGTAGTGCTGGAACGTCCAGAATATGGGTATGCAACATATTTCTTTGAGCTGGTGGGTTCCTTGCCTGTTGAGTGGCAGATAAAGCGATTAGTGACTGCTATGAAACTCACTAACTGTGGCAGGATTACTCTTATCGAAAACAAAGGATTAATGGTAAATTTCCGTTGCTCCCTCAGATTAGTGGTATTTGGATTGTAAACCAGGATCAGTTTTGAATTAGGAGATTTTTCACTCTTTTTTTGTCTTAGAACTGTACTTAAGTATTTTTCACTTGGCGGATATATAGGCTTGTGCATGAATAGGATCAGGTTTACAGAAGAGTGTACTTAGGAATACTGGTATAGCATCATAACATGGCAATAACATCTTTGAAGGATCAGGTAAAGAATTCAAATCTGTTGTTACTTAATTCGTTGCTAACTTTCACTAAAGTCCCGGGTATATTGCTCACTTCTACCAAAGGAAAACACATCTGGTTCAACAAGGGAATTTGAATTTGAATTATTTTTTGACATTGAAAAATGTGGGCTTCCTTGATGGTGACTACTTTTCCCTACTAAATAGAATAGCTTATAGGACTTCAAGTATGGTGGTGGTGCCACTGTTTCTTGAATAGTCCAGTTCAAGAAGTGATTTGTGTTGAGATTATGCATGAAAGCCTAGGTTTTTATTAATTTTTTTTTTGACAGAGCATGAAAGCCAAGTTGATAACAATTGAGTACGACATGAGTTTGCCATAATTGAATAGTCCAACTGCTAATAGAGAAAAATGCAGATTTGTTTGTAGTGCTCAAGGGAATATGTCTTATGTTATAGTTTTGGAGATCATAAGCAATATTTGGGGTAAATTGCTTTACATGGATACTGAAGCACTTTAGCTTGTATTATTTTCCAGAATTATTCTGCTTATTTCTACAAAATTGTTCAGGGCACGTTGTTAAATTTTGTAGTTATGATGGTGAAAGTTATTATAATTTGGGTTAGGAAGGTTCTTGATGATAATAGGATCATGCTCGAGTTTTCATATCATTCTCCAAAGTCAAGTGCTTCCTGACAATACTGTTAGTGGCACAATATGCAGTGTGGCACATGTAATAACGTTGCAAAAGGCACTGTTGATTCTCATTTGGAAGGTGAAAATGTGATCACTTGGAAGAAAATACATGGTATTTTAGGATATAAATGACTAATTGCCAGTTGAAGCAGTTGGATAGGAAGGATACTTTTATTAGGGTATACGTTTTTAGTCATATGCTTCTGTTATTTGTGTGCTTTCTAGTTTTAATAAAAAGAATAATTCACTTGTCCAAGAAATAAAAAAAGTTGAATGAAATTATTCGCTTTAGTAGTTTTTTACCTATCCATGTTTTGCTAATGCGCTAATTTAACATACAATGTTATACCTGCAAACATTCAATTAAATTTATTATGTTAGTTTTAGGAAATATGTGGGTTCATTAAAGGCATAAAATATGCTCCAAAAACTCGTAATTGCATTTTTTTCTTTAGAATATTGCATTTTTCTTATTTAGATTCATAGTATTGCTCAAGGATGAAGCTATTACCTGCCAACCTCTAATATGCAAAATGCTACTATTATTGATACCCTTTTTACTCCATTAATTGTGAATTTGAAGGCTGAAATCTCTTATTTCAATTATTATTTTATACAAGTCTGTAACTCTGAATTTTTCCAATGAATTTGCTTCTTAAATGATTAGCTTTTTCTGGGAAGTTATTTCTTGATAATTTGATAGAGTAATAACTTCTAATTTTAGCTCTAATGAGCACAAATATCAACTTTACCTCTGTTAGGTGTTAGGTTACGTTAATACTATAACCCTAAGGTCATGAACGGTGTTTGTCGTCCAAAGTTCATAGTTATTTGATGCTCAGATATGTTTTGACATGCATTTTGAAAATAGCTAACAGTAGATGAAGACCGTTTTATGTCAATTTTTTCTTACATTTTCATTCTTTTCCAGAATTTTGCATTCTGTTTTTGTCTGTATCTAATCTATATGCAAATATTGTGAAGGTTGGAGAAGACTTGACTGAAGGTGAAGCTCAGGTGTTAATGCAGTTCGGTTGGATACCAAATAGCGGCTTGGGAACTATGCTCAACTACTGCGATAGAGTTGTTCATGACAGGAAGAATGAGAAAGATGCATCAGAGTGGAGATCAAAAATCGCAAAGTTGCTGGTCGATGGTTATAATGGGGGAAGCATTGTTTCAGACGTAGTCACAGTGAAGGCCATGGAGCGTAGGGAAAGTGAGAGCTCACAAACTAAAGTGGAGCTCTAATCATAGCTTTTCTATAAGCTCAAAAATGTATATATAGTTGATAGATGCGCAATATACATGCAATTGGAACAAATATACGGAAAACAATTGGTTTTTAGATTCTCGTCCTTGGTTGGCTTTATTTCATCATTAGGTTTTTCTATATTCTTATCATATCTGAAGATCATAGTTATTGATCCAAGGAGACATTGCTAGTTGCGTTTTCTTGCAGGTGCCGTGCAAGGCAAAGTAAAGCTTGCCTCATAAATTTGCACCAGATAACGAAACGGCATTTTGACATTACTACCGGTGTTGCCAAAGAATGGGTATAGCAGAGCAGTGGCTGCAAACTTGAGAGTTGAGACTTGAGAGCCGTCGAAGTGGGACTGGATTAGTACGATGATTATCAAGTTTGGGCTTTATAAGGATAGTGGAGATGATGAATGATGGATTAATTTTTAAAAATGTGATCTCAAAAACTAATTTGTGAAAATGTTAGATTAGAAAAATTGATTTGTAAAAATGTCGTTTTCAGGGTTTTCAAGAGTTTCAACTGGAGATTTTGGTATTCATGGGTCTACACTGGAAGTCTTCATATGTCTCCAGTAGCTTTAGGGGATCTCCACTGGAGGTTTTAGTTTTTAAGTGTCTCTACTGGAGGTTTCCATAAGTCTCTAGGGTCTTCAAAGGTCTCTACTGGAGATTTCTAATGGTCTCCAAGGAAAGTTCCCATAAGTCTCCACTAATAGTCTCCAAATGTTTCCACTGGAGGTCTCCAAAGGGGTCTCCAAGGATCTCTACTGACATTAATGTAATATCCTACTCATTCCGATCGATTCTTTGTAGGGTTCCGACCAATTCCGACAATGTCTTTGGTAGAACGTCATTTGATTTCAAATGATCTTAGCTTATTTCCAATTTGATTCTCGAATGTGTGAGATATGTTTGGAGTGTTTGAAGATGTTTAAGAATGTTTAGATATGATATCTATGCAAGTTTGGGTGTCGTTAAGTTTCAAAAGTGATGAGATTTATGATTTTAAGTTAAAAACCCGTTTGAGGTGTGAATTTACGCGCTTAGGGCTTGTTGGAGGCTGTCTATGTGTGTTGTAGGGGGACCTATGCACGTAGAGCATGATTAGGGTTGGTTTGCAAGCTGTGTAGGCCATCTACGTGCATTGTAGGGAGTTCTATGCACGTAGATCATGATCTGGGTTGAACTGAGAGTTTTTGAATGCCGTCTACGTGCGCTGTGAAGGGATCTACGCACGTTGTACTTCTTCTACATGCGTATATATTGTACAACACACGTTAATGTGCCCAAAAATGCTTAAAATGAGTGAAACACTGCATTTTGCCAAGATGGGTTTATAAATACCCTCTCACTCGACCTTCGTCCGTCACTTATCATTTTCACTCTTTCTCACTCTCAGATCAGTTCTCCCACTTCATCCTTTCTTCCCTAACGTTTCTAAACATCCTTGGAGGTAAGAATTCCATTCCAATCTATTCTTTTCACTTATTTCATGCTTCTAATTTCATAATCTTGTTTGGGTCCGATTTGATCTAGGTTTCGGATTTGAGTGATTCAATCAAAATGGGAGTTAAAGGATGTTAGATCATGATGGATTGAAGTTAGAAACACTTAGATTTGGCTTGATTAGTGGAGATTTGAGGTTGTTCATAAATAGGTTCGGTTGGTGACGGTTTTGCAAATTTGGGACAGATTTGCTGAAATCTGTTGGAATGACTGTTAGAGATTGTTATATTGTGATTGTTTGAGGTTAGAGGAACCTAGATTAAGCTCAGAATCGAAAGATTTGAGGTTGTTTTGAATGGGCTAGGGTTTGGTTCGAGTTTGAGTCAATTTATGATGATTTTGAATTGTTTTTGAAAAACCAATTATAGATTTGAGTTTCTGAGATTGATTGTGATCAATGTGGGTGCTTGGATTCAATTTCTATCTATTGAATCGAGAGAATGACTTTTTGGGTAATTTTTCTTAAGGACTAAACTTGATATTTTACAAGTTTGGGGTCTAAATACATTTCTGAATGTTTTGATGTTTGATTTGATAATAATAATACTTTGGGAACTAATTGGCAAATTCTGAAAAGTTTGGAGACTAAATTGTAATTTTTCATCGGGTTCTAAATTTCGATAAGAGCGTTAGACTTTCGATTGAAATAGGATTTCTGACGCCGATGACGTTTGAATCTGCATTTGCATTTCGTACATATTCTGTATTGTTACAGTCACTGTGTTAATCCTTCGCGAATATATTTCGTTTCAGTTCAGTCCGGTTTCTGAGGAGACTAGCCATTTACTGGTAGACCATGAATTGGGTTATTCGCTTGGTGTCCAAGTGAGTGCGATGTCGACTTCAGACATATAGGCTGTCTTTCTGAACTTATCTGTTTTTGATGTGTTATGACTATGGCATGTAATCCAGAATAATTAATGGATTGAAAATTCTAAAATTTGGCCTACATGAGGACTTTTTTTATTTGAGTTTGTTTTTGAAAAATCTTATGAATTTTTGGTGAATAATGAAATATGTTTTTGGAGAGTTTATTGAACTTTGGAATAGAAATATTACTCTGTTTTTGAAAGGTTTATTATTTCTGCAAGAAATCGAGCTGTTTTTGAAAAATGATATAAAGTGATTATATTATCTTTCTTTGGTAAATTCTAAAATAAATTATGGACTTTGTTTTTATAAGTGTTTGTCTGCTCTGTATGCGGTTTGCTTGAAAAATGTTTTATTCTGTTTTTGGAAATACAAGTTATTGTTATATATATATGTTCGTTTGATTTTGGAAACACTACCTTGATTTTTTTTTTGGCTCCATCATTAGTAACAGTCTAGAGGGCTACCTTTGCGCCTTAGTGACTATGTATATATATCTCTGTGCCGTAGTGGCTGCCTAGTGTCTTAGTGGCTATACTCGCCTTAGTGGCCATGTTCGCATTAGTGGCTACACTAGCCGGTGCGGCGTTACCTGCCTTGATTGCTATATATCGTGTCTATATGACAACTCATTGTTTCTAGAATTTCCAATAAGCTAAAATGTTTTCTTTGAATTCTGTAATCGAATTTCTGAAAAACTGATATGTTTTTTTTTTGAAGGAATCTACTTTGTTTTTGAGAGTATGCTAACTTTGATAAATCTTTAAAATGCTTTGAAAGATTTTACTCACCTTCTGTATGTAAGCGTGCATGTTGTATGCTTTGTTTGCGAACGGTTTCAAAATGGTTTTTGAAACGCTACTACTTATATAATGTGTGTGTGTGTGTGTATACATTTAACTATACTTGCATGTGATATTTTTGAACTGTTTTCAAAACTGTTTATGTGAGGTCCTAGAGGCATTCTGGAGTATTATCCCTCACTGAGTTTTCTTACCCTCTCCCTTAACATTTTTCAGGTTGATCGGAGTTGTTTTATCAGATCATCTGCGCTCAGCGAGGAGTTCAGTTTGGCAGTGAGTGCCTTTTTGATCGGGTCCCAGTTTGTAGATTTGTTAGATGCTTCACACTAGATTTCTGTGGGTTATGTCCTTGTTTCTGTTATTACTAATGTTTTTAATTTGAATTACTTTATGTATTTGGTATTATAAATATTTTACTTATTAAATGAGATTTAAGCTTTTATTTAATATTGTTTAGTTATTAATTGAATATGAATTTGGGTAGAAATTCTGTACTCTGATGCTTGTGCGAAATGGGTCGGGTTTTCTTAGACGATTTGCCTCATACTCCAGTCATGATTCGGAAACAAGTCGTGACAATTAATGTGGCATTTTTAAATCCCATAGTTTTGAAAATGACATTCTTACGAATTAAAATTTAAAGATTCTATTATTATAATATAGAAACTATGGGGTATATTATTACAAATCAAAATTTTTCAAGGAGCACCTGGGATAATTAACTTGATTATATAATGTCCATAATTTTAAGTAGTAATTATGCAGTTTACAACCAAAAACTTTGTAATATTTGTTCTGCATGGTCCGCTTTTACTTATTATAGATACGCTTTGTAATATTTTGTTCGTATGCTCATCACTTTTCAGATTCACAAACAGGTTATTTATTCTGTAGGGATAGGAGTACTCCGTACGAACGGACCCTGTTGTTTATAAGTTATTTACATGTTGTTTTTTGTTTATATATTGTTTGAACATTGTTATATATTATTGATATTTTATTTATATGTTATTTATATGCTCAAAACAATATATAAACAAATCTATTTTTGTTATATGTTTTTTATTTGTTGTTGATACTTTGTTTATATGTTGTTTTCAACACATAAACAACATATAAACATCATATAAATAAGATATATATTGTTGATTTGTTATTTATATGTTGTATATATGTTATTTACATGTTAAAAATAATATCTAAGTACATATGTAATGGTTTCAAAAAAAAAGAAAGAAAGTGAATCTATAATTTATATATTGTTGATTTGTTATTTAAATATTATTTATATGTTATTGATATATTATATATAATTTTTTTTTAACATATAAATAACATATAAACATGATATGAATAATATATAATCAACATTCAAGTTTTAAAATAAAAAATAACATATAAACAATACATAAACAAGTTTTAAACAAGTCCAAAAAAATGAACAGATTTTAAATAGAATATTAGACAAGTTTTAAACAAGAAACAAAATATAAACAAGTTTTAAATAAGTCCGAAAAAAGAACAGTTTTTAAACAAATTATAAACAAGCTATAAGAAGCACCGAAAAATGTAAATTTTAAACTTTAAAAATTGTAATTTATAAAATTTTAAATTTTCTACTAAAATATTAAAGATGAGCTTGATGAATCTATAATATGTTAATGTGGGCTCTGTAAATATGAAAATAACTCTAATTTAAATACTGAATTTGATAAATGGTTAATTACAATGAACACTGAATTTGCATTTTTAATTGTTGTGACACGAAATGCCGGTTTTTTAATTTTTATAAACCAATATTTAAATTTTTGTACGGAGCTTCTCAATGCTCTGTAGACAGTTTTATTTCTGTCCCTTCCCCTTTGTTTTTAATTGTCCCTTCTCATCTCTTTCTGACCCTGTTTGCTTTTGTTTTTCTCGCTGTTTTTTTTTCTCTCGTATCTCTCTTGGCCCTTCCCCTTTCTCTTTGTGATTTTGAAAAACATATTGTGTATCTATTTTTTTCTCTTGTCTCTCTCTTTTGCCTTGCTCTTTCTCTCTGTGGCGTTACTTCTCTCTCTATGCTGACGACGTCTGATATATTCTCTCTGTGCCTATGTTACTTCTCTCTCTCTATGCCGACATTACTTCTCTCTCTATCCCGACCTTTAACGCGCAATTGTTGTTTTATTTTTTTAGATCTATTGAATGACATGTTCTTCAAAACGACATGAAATGAGTTTGATTTTCAGACCTATTGGTTGCATTTAGTGTGTTCTCTGTCATGTTTTTGCCGAATCTGAGGCACGGTTTAGATCTGAAATTGTAGTGAGACATCTTTTGTCACACTCTATTATTCTATACTATATCCGTATTATAATATGAAATTACAATAACAAAAACATATTTATACATATAATTCACATGCAAATGTACATATGAAATTTTTTCAATAAAGCATGTAAATGACACAAATAAATATACATACAACACTCTACATTTCCTCTCAAAACCATATGTACAATTATAGAAAAATGTAGAGGAGAAAGAGTGTGGGACCCAGCTGGACGACATGTGCTCCATACGTATATGCAATAGTCAATCTGCGTCACGCTTGATCAACTTCCAAAAAACAACAGTATGTGCTAGAGTCCTAGAAAAATATTAGTACTTTATATGAGTCGTCACTTAATGAGAGAAACTATCATCAGTAAATCCATAACATATAGTGAACGCATCAAAAATATATTATACAAACAATATGTAATAGTGCGAGTGAATGCAATTCCAATTTATTTTGGAGCTTGGGAAAAACATGATAAGTCTCATCCCGGGTCTATGGTGACATATAGTCTCGAAACTATAAGCCAGATCGATCTGTAAACTATAAGAGACATTAAGTCTCGGATCACGTATTGTATATGTGGAGACGTTTAGTCTCAAAACTATAGTCAGTTGACGATTGATCTGTGAACTATAAGAGACATTAACTCTCAGATCATTTGAGCTATAAGAGACATCTCAGATCATTTCATGTACTATAAGAGATCTTAAACATGTTTGCCAAGTCCTCCTTTTAAGTCAATAATGCTAGGGACATAAATCATTTCAATCATCAATCAAATTGTGCATATGAACGAAATATGTATCTATAAGTTATATCATTTCTATATTTTGGCATCAAGGCAAACGAAGTCATATTCACTGTGCATGATAAACGAAGTCATATTCAATCAGTCCACATCATATTCCATGCATTTGTTGATAGCGCATTTTCAAACAATTCATGTATCATATGCATGTCACTTGTAAAAAAATACCAGATATCTCATATATTTGCACGCGTAATAAGCAAATCATT
>CAODLS010758784.1:0-11857 GCA_948243855.1 Flueggea neowawraea
ACTTTCCTGCAGATTATATGTATTAAAAAAAAGATAAAGCAAAACCTTTTGAAATTTATTTGGTCAAAAAACTCTTAATATTATTGAATTGAACTCACCAAAAAGACATCTTATAAAAAAAATTATCATTTAATTATAAATTTTTGAGACCAATTTAACCTAAATAATATGAAATATTTGACATATTTTTTTCAGTCTGGATCAGACTAAACAATTAATGGGTACAAAATAATACATGACCAAACACCGTCCCAAATTATTGTACTAAATGTGACTCTAATATTATTTTAATATTATGTTTAACTCATTTCTAAAAAATACTTTATAAAAGAAAAATTATCACTTAATTATAAACTCGTGAAACTAATTAAATCTAAGTAACAGATACTAATGCGGGCAGTGAGATCGTGTCCTCCACGGCAAGTACATACACCAAATTAAAATATTTTCAGAATTGAGGGGTTGGTAAAATTCCGAATAAGCACTAAAATTTTCTATTGCTGATACATGATTCCCATTATCATCTATTATTAAATTAATCACTTGCTTTATGATCATATAATTACATGGTTTTAGGCTTTATCTAGTGGTCCACATTTTCTAAATGCTTGTCTTGTGGATTCCTTTTCAAAATATTATAATTAATTGGTTTGTTAGATGACTTTATAGAGCATACTTAGTGGTTGCGAGTCTTGCGACCTTGGTAAAACTCATCTTTCCGAAGGAGATTTTGTCCAAAAAAAATAAGGATAAATATTTTGTTTAGTGGTACTAAAGTCTCTAACACTATAAATTTGAGAATTTAATTCTTAAAAGAAAACTAAATGTAAAAAATAAGGTATATAAATAACTGTGGTTATTAAAAGTATTTATTCTATTTGTAAAAAATGGGTGTCTATTTCCGAAATTTGACTAAAGTTTTCTCATCTCCCAATAATTTTTTTTTTTCTGAAATTGGAAAAGAGGTATAAAATTCTCTTAGAACCTCCATGCTTGCCTCTTTGAACCAACAAACTTTCTTTTTTATTTTTTTTTGGGTAACCTACAAGTTATTGAACTGTGGTACTTATTATAATCAAAGAGAGATTAAATTATTTAAGCCAAAATTGACTGGCTCCGAGATCAATAGTTATGCTTTCCGCATTAAACTTGTTGTCTGCAAGTAACTAGGTTATAATATAAATAAATTAGGGTTTCTTAACAATGGCATGTGGATCCATGTGAAGAGGGTCCTCTTTGTTGTTTTATCTCCATGGATACGATCCTTTACGTGTGCAGAAAAAATATTTTCGAGGAACATGACACTATATAAGTTTAACCAGGAACTAGTGCTTAATTAGTGATTAAGCCTTTTTTTCTCTTTAATCCCTATGTTTGCATTTATTTTGTTGGGATTTCGCAAGCTTTGGGGACAACTAATCCCATTTTAATAGACTCAGAGAATCTTGAGGAAAACTGGTGCATTTGCTTGAGCTTAGAGAAAAACACATAATTGGATCTGATATAACATTTTTATTCAAAATCTTAAGAAAATTGACTATCAATCTTAACTACTTGTACAACCTTCACACACATCACCCTTATTCGATGTAGGATTCACATTTGCATCTCAAAATCTCCCTATCAAGTGTAAATATCTTTTATATTAGAATTTGCCTTATTGTCCCTATAATGAGAACTTCTTTGAACACTCTCGAATTTTCCTTAGGCTTCATCAAGTACTAATATGGAATTTTACGTAAGTGTCACCAAGGTCTCCTCTCATGACTCTACCCGTCCATTTACGAATAGACTCCACTAACACTATACAAGGGTCTTACCAGTCAATACAATTCTTCATCACATTATTGCACTCATTAATTGTATACTACAATCGCTCTAATACTACTTACTAAAATTTTGAGAACTTGAAGGATGACTAATTGTCTTTAACAGACCCAAAGAACATTGGAAATAACTGTTGCATTGACTTGGACATACTGAAAAAACATATAAGTAGACTTAACATCATATCTTTATTAAAAGCTTTAAAATTTTTATTTATGAATTCTCACTACTTATATATCCTTTATACTTCATACTTATTCAAGCCACTTACATATTTATGGGTTCTCATCATATCCTTTAATTATCAAATATTTTTATACATAATACATCGCACAATGCCTTTATAATATTTTGAAAATTTATCATCGCTAATGTTTCTTTAATTTTTTTGTTAAATACTGACACGAATGTAACGTGGCACTAAATTGGGAATAACATTTATTTAGATAGGACTACTATGATGCATTTAACGACAAAATACTAAAAATAATAAATTCATAAATGCTATAAAACTCAGTGATGGACTTTAAAATTTACTAATAACTTATAATAAAATATCAAAAATAAATATATTTATCATGAGGCATGGTGTCTTGGCAAAGATGACATGCCGGTGTGTCATGTTAACAGATAACGAAAAAGTCTAATAATAATTTAACAATAAGTTATTTTTAAAAGAAGATTGACAATTCATAATGTGTAACAATATTTTTTTAAAAAATTGAATATTTTTAATAGTAAATACAAAGTTTAAGTTATTTTTTCTATTAAATCTATAAAAATATAAACATATATCATGTCTTGTCTATCAAATATTCTTTCATTCCAAGCACATTTAACATATACTCCCTCCATTTCACGATATATGTTTTTTAAATTTTGACATATATATTAAAAAAATAATATCTACATTAATTATAGTGCTAATTTATTATATTAATCTTATTTATTCTTATGTAACAACTTAGATGTAGTTATTCAAAATAAAAATAAAAATTCTCGGGATACTCATTTAGATATTACTCCACTCCAAACAAAGGACTTTCAATTGAAGATGATACTGCTAAATGGCTAGAATTAAGATGGCTAAAATGGCTAGAAACTACTTTAATTAATATCATGAAATAATTACTTGGAATTAGAAAATACAAAAAGACTTCATTACCCTCAAAGAATTTGACTCAAAAAAATGGCTGCCAAAACTCTTTTTTAAATGACTCCACACTGCAACTAAATAGCAAGAACTCTGTTTATGAATCTTGATCACCATGTGTACAAAAATTTGATTTCTGAGTTGTTTCTAATCTATCCTTGAAGAACATATACACAAAATACAATATTACCAACTAGAGAAATTTAATCCTTTACTTTAGAAAAAATAATTAGAAAAAATTAAATTATATTTAATTAAAGAATAATAGTACATAAAAAATGCAACTTTGAGCTTCCTAATTCTACAAAATGGATCAAATAATACATAAAAAAATGTAACTTTAAGCTTTCTAATAGAAGCGATCATCTGCAGATTTATCTTGTCGTCTGATACTGTAATTGGTTGGAAGACAAAAATTGCTGGTTGATGTTTACAACATACGTGACTTGGTAGGGCCAAAATAATTTTCAACCCAAAAAATCATTTGTATTAGAAGACAAAATAATTTTTAGTGGCCACTTAGGGCCAAAATCATTTCAACTAAAACCCAAAATCATTTGACTTTACATTATGAAATTAAACTCAAAATCCTTTGAATTTACATTGTGAAATTAAACCCAAAATAGTCTAATTTTACATTATAAAATCCTTTGAATTTACATTATGAAATTGAACCCAAGATATTATAAATTTTCATTATAAAATCATTTGAATTTACATTATGAAATTGAACCCAAAATCCTTTGAAATTACATTATGAAATTAAACCCAAAATAATCTATATTTACATTATAAAATTGAACCATTATGAAATTTATTGAAGTTGTAAAACCAATTTTTAGTTGTAATTACATTTGCAATTTTAATTGAAGTGGTCATTTGCAATTGTAGAACCTGATCATAATGAAATTGCCTAAAGTCACCCATATGATTTTATACGAAGGTAGGCTTATTTGATAAGCCAATCACTTTTAATTAATTACTAGTTAGAGACCCGGGTGATGCCACGGGTTCATGTATATTTCTTTCTATTTTGTTTAAAAATGGGTTGAATAAATGTTCTTTGTAAAATTTTTAATAATCTTATATAATTCCAATATTAAAGGGAGTATTGCATGTAGTTGAAAAAATGCATTTATTATTGAATAACACGACCTGCATTTTTCAATAATATTTCGAGAATCATTTGACTCCATCTAATTGTTGAGTTGACTATGCAAATTTTTTCTCAATTTAAATTAATGTGGTGTTTTCTCAATATAATTAAGTAGATAAAGGTGACCATGACTACTCTTAATTCAATACTTAAGGTTACATCGTTCACTTGTTAAAATATTACACTTTTGTTAGTTTGAGCAATTTGATAAGTAATCACACAAATACTAAAATAATTTATATCAAATTTTTTGATATAAACATTGTACGAACAATAGAGCTCCCCATGCTAAGTCTTCAGAACAATGAATCATTATATTTATTATATTTTATTTCAATAATTATATTTAAAATATAATTATATTTTATTTCAAATAAACGCAAATATGAAATATAAAAATTCTTGCAATTATAGAATATAAATATAGAGAAATCAACTTCACAATCAATTGTACACATGCATTATATGTTATATATTCCAGTATCATAAACCATTAGAAAAAAATATGAATTATATATTTTTTATATTTTAAAGTGAATCATTAAATTTCTTTTAAAGTTATGAATCAAGTTATCTTATCAAGAAAATGCACATCTCAATTACTTTAAGGTCAAAAAAGAAACATATTTTAGCAAAATATGATAGTATTTTTTTGAACTATATATTTCAAAAATTGTAAATAAATTTGAAAAACAAATCTTCAAATTTTTTTAGTTTCTTTATCTAAACATATCTTGACGTTGGTGCCTTTTATCTTCTATTAAAGAAACAACTTGCATTTAAAGAAGCGGATGATTGGAAAGACTAATTGTGGCTGAACCCTGAAATGCTGCACTTGATTTTGATACGCAATATATTGATCGCTAGCCAAATGCTTGTTGGATTTTCTCTCCACTCCCAATGTTTTGAGATTGCCAAACTGTAACAAATGAAGAGAAAAACGGAGTTAATAAAAGTAGACAAAGGAGAAAATAAACAATGGGAAGAAAGACGTATCTCAGGTTTAAGGCTTTAAAACTCTATTTCTCATAATAACGAAATTTGAAATGCGTATTAACTGGATAATCCATTATGGATCCACCATGCTACACTGAGAAATATAAAATATACAGTAAAGGCTGTTAATTGAAAGCTTTTATCCAAACTTGCTAAAGCACACACACTTTTGATTCATAGCTTTAGATATTTTTTTACACTAAATTTGAGATAGATTCGAGTTCTAACTTACCAACAACACGAACAACATTAGAATTTTTAAAAATTGCAGGTAGTCCCAGGTCAACAATCATGACTTCCCGTTGGTTGCCATTAACAAAAATGTTATCGCACTTAATTCTTGTGGATTACAGGTGGGTCATGGCTATGGAGATAGAGAAGCCCCTTCAGTATCTGCCGACACCAATGCTACACAGCTCTAATATTCACCCTTCCGTGCTTTAGCCTATATCTGTGAAAAGAAATGATAAAAGAAATGGAACTCAAATTAAAAAAACAAATTTCAATGAACAAAGTTTGAAAAAGAAATATTGAAACTTGCATGATGCTTATCGTCTGAGAGTACCAGAAGTGAACATCTTTGTGACAAAGTTAATATTCCTGTTAGCAGTATCAACCCAAGAAGTGTAGAACTTCATAATATTTTCATATTTTAAGGTCTTGAGTAGGTCAGTTTCACAATAAAGCGCTCAAAAGGATTGGAGCTTTGAATAAAATTTGCCACAAAAGAGAGAAAAGAGTCCATACACTGTCTTTGAAGCTCCCTTGCCAAAAATATCATTGTACTACACAAAACAAAAACAAAATATTTACTTTAATCAGTATACATGTTTTATGAAAAATCAAAAATAAAACATAATGAATCAAGTCTTTAATTAAAAAAAGGAAAAAGAAGGAAAGGATACCAAATTGTTACCTGCAGAAGCTTTTAAGATGTTGATTTGGTTATATATATACACGGATAACAATATAAGGGTAAACTATAGATTTCAAATTACTTTTATCTTCATGGTTTAAATTAAAATTCATTAGCAATATAATAATAATCGAATAAAGCACATCTGCCACATATGGATAATGGATATGTAGTTGAGGGTTGAATGAATTCAAAATGGGATAAAATGTGTACCCATTGGATAAGTTGAAACAAAATAATATATGTATTAATAATAGGATACAATTTAAATTTTACAAAAATTGAAAAACGGGAAAAAAATCTTGAACATACCTTTCACCCACTGTTGAACACGAAATAGTTATATCAGCATTGCTGTCCAGATGATGCTGTCAATATATGGCCAAAATGTGTGTCATTAAAGCTTTCAAAAATGTCACATTTAATCCCTTCCATTGCAGGAGAAATGAAATACCTGAACAAAGTCCATATAATCCATTCTGTAAAGATGATCTCCACACAAAATTAATATATTCTCGACATTCCTGTTCTTGGACAGAATTAGAGATGAATTTTATCAAACACCATTAGAAGTTTAGAAGTTGAACCGTGGAAGCATTACATTCAATGTAGAAAACAATAAATCTATGTAATTACCTCTAATACCCGTGTAAATTGCTTCACAGCATCAACAGTTCCCTCGAACCACTTCTTTCCCGTCTCCGCAGGTGTCTGAGTTGCTGCTAAAACCTGTATATCAAGTGAGTTTTCTGTTCATTACTCAACTGAGTGCAGGATGATATTTTGTAAACATGACCAATTTTTATTAATATGAGCATGTTTGCCCGCAATATTCCATCACTTACAAATAATAAAACTTACATATTGATTTAAAAAACTCTGTTAGGGTGCTTGTTTTGCAAGAAATCATAAAGTATTTGCAGGAAAGTTTAACTAATTTTCTGTTTTGCAGGAAATCATGTATAGATAAAAAAGATATGAAATTAACATCCTGGAATTTATTGAGCAAAATATAATTTTATATCCCCTAAACTCAAATTCTGGAATGGCTATAAGCCTATAGCATCCACCGACAGGTACTTGCAGATATTTCAAAGGCAATAATCAGTACTTCGGCAAAGAATCAAATGGCACATGTTTAACGATAGAATTAACACAAATAGAAAATTGAACTGACCCACTTGACATCCAACCGGCATCAATGCGCCGCCGTCTGCTTCAAGAGAACTGTGAAAAGAGAGAAGAAATTGAAGAAGGAAGAGACGGGTTTGGGAGAGAAGCATTTGAAAAGAGATGGTTTGAGAAGAGAAGAAATAGAATAAGGAGAGCAATTTTAGACTGGAGGTATGAAGCGGCGTCGTCGACATGAAATCCCTTTGGGAATCCGCCGTAGGTAAATGGAGTATGTAAAGTTCTCTTTAAAAAAAGAAAATATTTGAGATTGAAATGTGTGGAGAAAAGGGAAACGAAGAAGAAGATGAAAGAGGATGTGAAGAAGAAACGCTAACACAGAGGCGATAAGTTGTGAAACAGTGCATAGCGGATGCATAAACACTAGACATTGAAAATGGATTGCATTTGAATGTTCAAAAAATTCCGGATTAAGTTGGTTGATTCAGCTGAGAAGCAAAAGGAAGCGAAAACCGTCGTGTAGAAGTCCAAAATGAAAAAGCGGCAATAAGTTAAATCAAACGCATTTGATTTAAAGAAAATGAAATGTAAAAATAACATGGAGATGACAAGTGACATTAAGTGATTTTAATGTCTAACATTTTAATATATTATATAGATTGGAAACGTAAATAAATTAATGAATGCTTAATATATTTGATCCTATCAATATAGATTGAAATTTTGAAATTTAAATTATAAAAAAAATATTTTTTCTTTTTAAGGATAAAATGGTCTTGCAGATTTATCATAAACATCATTTATTGTCATCTAACATTAATTATTACACTTAAATGTAATTCTAGCCAATTCTAGTTATTTATTCTCCAGCCAAATAGATTTACCGTTGAAGATAATGTGGTTATAACCGAATTTATGAACTTAGCCTTTTAAATGCATTAGTTCCTGATGTTTGATTATAAATCAAATAAAATACATACCTCAGCAATTTAATACTATATGAATTGCATTACATATATATCCATGAGTGTAATTAATTAATTATTCCAAAAGTAGAGGCTTCACATGTTAATTTGATACTATATCTGTATAACAATAGCATTACAGTCATTGAATTTGGCAATTAAAAAAGAAACCTTCACATAAGTGCATTCAAAAAACCTTTACAATAAATCTTTATTGTTACATATATATCCATGAGTGTAATTAATTGATTAATTAATCGAAAAGTAGAGGCTTCACCTCTAATAGACTTAATTAATTAAAAAGTTTCTACTACCAATGATGATCATTGGTTTCTGCTGACGAGTGGATTTGTTATGAGGTTGTTAACTATATATACATTTGAGTTTATTTTAATTGTGTAAAATGATGGTGATTCGCATTATAAGAATAAGAGATATAATTGTTTGTATTTGTAGTCTTTTTTAGAAATAAAATCTATTTAAGACTAATATACTAACTATTCAACAAACAACTTGTTGATTTTCATCTCAAGTAATTTAAAATCTATCGATGAGTTTATAGCTCAAAATAAATTCTAATATTAAGAAGTTGAAAGTTCAATTTTTAGTGATAGAAAATAAAATAATTTATAAAAAAAGTAATTTAATATCAAGTATGGTATTTTAGGAAAAAAGAGAAAGAATATGGCCGGGAAAAAATCGTTTTCTTTTGTATCTTCTATACATGAGTTCAATAATTAGATTTTTTTCCCACCCAGTGAATCCACATTTTATAAATAATCTATCACAATGAGATCACATACTTCTTTTCAACCTATTGTATTGAACTAACACATTCATACTGCAATTATAAATACATTTAAGAGAAAATATTTTCTATAGATTGGTGGGTCTTATGTTTAGTTACCACCTCCATTTTTTTTTCATAAAAAAATTGGAGGTTGAAGAATCAGTGGTGCACCATGCACATCCCAATTAAGTTGACATCCTATTAGTACTTGCATCACATTTCTGAGCTTCAAAGTATTATTAATAGAAAACGAAAAATCCATACAAAAGTTCACAAACCAAAAAGGAAGCTACATAAAGCGATAACACTCCCTACAAGAGAAATCATCGTAGACTAGACTATTACAGAAATCTAAAAAGCTAGATAATCAATGAAAATAAGAATGCTCGGAGCTATAATTAGCAAGAGAATCGGCCACCCAATTGCCCTCTCTGTAAATATGGGATACAACAAAAGACATATGAGAAAGGTGGTTCAAACATTCGACCCATTCTAAACAAGAACACCAAGGCACCTCCAAAGTTCTTGTCTTAAAAAAATGAACAACAAATGTGGAGTCACTCTTAAGTCAAAGATTGGTCCATCCACATTCAGAGGCTTTTTTCATAGCAAACATAGCAGCTTTGAATTTGGCAACAAAGGCGAAAGTCTCACTTGTGGCAAAAGCGAACACTCCCTTGGAAAAGCGTTTGATGTTACGAGAAATCCCACCTGCGCCTGAAGGACCTGGGACACCCATAGTTGTGCCATTCGTGTTCACTTTGACCTAGTTGACATGAATAGTTACCCCGTCCACTGAAACCACTATTACTCCTTAAATGTTGTTATATATATATATATATATATATTCAAAATATATAATATTAATCATCATATACAATATACAAATTTGAACAAATTGATAGTTTAAAAGACACTTTCTAAAATTTAATTATGAAACTTCAAGAAAAACATAAATAATTTCATTTTTTAATTTTCAATTTTCAATAATTTATAGTTTTAAATTATTATTTTTAAATAATATATTTTTAAGTCAGAAACAATTTAGCTAAACTAAAAAAATACTATACTATTATTGTTCGTGAACGCTATTATAGAATGCTACTATAATCACAAGATAAATTTTGGTTCATTTAAGTTGATATTTTTAGATGCATTATGTGGGAAAAATATAAAAATATATTCTATTTTTTAATCTAAATTATTTTTTTGAATAGAAAGAAACCGTTCATTTTTTTTCACTTTTTATAAATTATACAAAATATAAACTTAAAGGCACAAATATAAAAAAATGGTCTCTCTAATATAAATTGATTTAATTAATATAGTGAAAAAACTATTTAAAAAATTATCATAGTATACTTAATATATATGTTAAACAAAGATGACATGTAAAAACTATAAATTGTAATTTTTTTTACTTCTTTATCTTAATAATAAAACTTTATAATTATATATATCATTTCTTCACATAATTTAAAATTGATTAAGTTTTAATTTTTTTTTCAATCAATAAATAAATTAAAATATAAATAATTTGCTTTGCCAAATACGGGCCCTTATGCTAGTTAATAACGAAAACGTCACTATGTCTTCTCCTCATTCTCCCGCTTAATGTTTATAAAAAATGAGTCAAATATTTTTTTTAAATAATATGTAGATATTAATAAGTTGTTAAGTGATTAATACCTTAACAAATTTTATTTGTTGGAAGACAAAAAATTTAAATTTTAGAAAAAATAAACATTTATTAAGAGAAAAATCGTGCGTGTAAACTCTAATCTAGTAGCTAGAAGTAATTGCCAACACTTAGTACAAAAAATAATACTAATATGTAAAATAGGTAAACATGAAAAAAAAAACTCAATATCTTCTTCGTGATTTTTTTGATAATTCTTCTTTCATTATTGTTAATCACAACATAATAAGTTTCTTCAACAAAGCGACGACGTCAAATATTAAATTAATTATTTGTAATATATATATATTTATAATAAAATAACAGTTGAAAAATATCTCTATATAATCCTATTCAGTTTGGTAATTTTTTAGATCAAAATCCCAACATTCGATGGTCCTTATTTTTTTTGCCGAATAAAGAGGAGTCGGGGGCGATCAGTAGGTAGCGTATCACTGCTGGACATGACCATGCATGCGAATTAACCTCTCCGCTACGGAATGTTCCTAGAGTCATAGCTGACACAGACAGCGTACTTGGACCCGTGCACTAGTGTGGTCATCATAGCACCTCATCGATGACAAGTGGTAGATGCTTGATCAACTCAACATTGTGAGAATGGGCCCGAACAGATTCGAACCCACGACTTTACGCTGAGAACAACATACCCTCACCAACTCGGCTACCCTCGAGAGATATTCGATGGCCCTTATGTACTTTCAACATTTGCCCTTATAGAATTAAAAAATGATTCATTAATTTAAAAAAAAAAAGGTTCATTCATTTATTGACTTTCATTATGGCTTTTGTTCAATATGATTATTTATTCTCAAGAAATATAGTAAAATATATATTTTATGGACCTTGTTATTAAAATAGTTCCATTTTGTTTTGTTTCTATATTTTTAAATTAACAAGGATAGATCTAATATATTATAATAACCTCATAAATGAGATTACATAATGAAATAGTTTTTGCTTTGAAAAATCTTACTACCTCTATCCTATAATAATAGACACTAATTATTTTTCACAGAAATTAAAAAATGATAATTTTAACAGTTAAACTCGTTTAATTTTATAAATTTTTTATTTATATTCTTGAATAAATGTATTAATAATTAATAAATTAGTTAAAAAATATTAAATAAAGATAATATTATAATTTTTTTAACAATAAATACAGTAAAAATGTGCATATTATCATAAGATGAAAAAGTACTCCGAATTTACTTAAAGTCTATT
>CAODLS010758963.1:0-31581 GCA_948243855.1 Flueggea neowawraea
TCTAGAAGCATGAACAGCTGATATCAAACATGTGGGAATGATCTTCCTTTCACCATGAAATACAATTTTCTGCCCATCTTGCAACTCAAATATAACTTTTTTAGTAAAGCAATTAACAATCGCATGGTGCCGAGACAACCAATCCATACCCAAAATAACATCGAAATCACGAAATGACATCAAAATCAAATCTGCAAGTAGTTTTGTTATTTCAACTTGAATCGTACAGTCTCGATACAAACTATTCACCATAATGATGTCTCCCAAAGGTGTAGTAACAGTCAACTAAAATCCCAGAGGTTCAAGGCATGTATGCATATGAGATGCAAAAGAACCGTGAAATAAATGAATGTTTGGATCCAGGATCTATCAATGCATATGCCTCGTGATCAGAAACAAGGAGTTTACCTGATACAACCTCTAGTGCTACAATGGCCACTTGTCGAGATAAGGCAAATACTCGTGCTGGAGCCCGAGATCGTGAACTTTAAGCTACTGATGTCTCAGAACCTCCTATCGATCCAGCGAAACTAGTTCTACCTCGGGCTTTACCCCGATCGAAAGGAACACCTGACATTCGTGATCCTAAAACTATGGCTCCTGAATCAACTTTGCTCATCTCCGAACGCTTAAGACAATCATGAAAGTAATGCCCCATATCTCCACAATAATAACATCCACCAACTATCTTGCGACATTCACCGAAGTGATGTTTTCCACAAATAGAGCAATAAGGCTTTGGATTCAAGTAAGTTGGCTTCTGGCCTCGGCCTGAATAAGAGGAAGTCCCAAACGATCCCCGTTTGCTAGAAAATCCACCTCTGCTAGTTCAACCTCTAAATGTTTGAGATGGAGCTAGATATTCTTTACGCTTTCCAAATCTGCCACTGGACTCCCATGGGCTTGATGCAAACTCCTTCATCTCATTTGCCAATTTGTCTGCCCTAATTGCTGCTGCTGTCAATCTAGAAAATGTCTCCATATCATAAGGAGTCAACTTGCTATGAATATTATAAGATAATCCTTTCTCAAATTTATGGCATTTTTCTTGCTCGGTGGCAATCAAATTTGCTGCATATGAGGAGAGTTGTGTGAATTTTAGTCCATACTCAGCAACCGACATGTTCTTTTGATTCAGCTCAATAAACTCCCGACGCTTCTTATTTCTGAACATAGGCGGAGTATACTTCTCATGAAATTCCCGCAGAAAATCATCCCAAAGTAACACTGGTGGCTGATCTAATGCACATGGAATTGTCTTCCACCAATTGTAGGCATCCCCTTGAAGCAAAAACACAGCATAATCAAACTTCTCATATGGTGTACATTGCATCAGATTAAACACCCTTTTTGTACTTTCTAACCATGCTTCCGCTACGGCTGGATTAGTAGTGCCATGAAATGGATTAACTCCAAGTTTCCAAAACCTTTCAAAATGACGTTCTCTTGGAACTAGATGGGCATGCTTTTCTTGTTCATTTTGTTGATGCAATGCATGTACATCTCTATCAGCATGTAGTGCATAAGGTGCATCAACAGGGTCTCGGTCAGCCGATCTCTCTCTCCTGCGACCTCCTCGTGCCATGATTCTACATATGAAAATGTTACGTCAAAAACGACGTAGCTTATGCAATTCAAATGTTATGCATGTATGATTCCCATTTAAGACCTAATCCCTGTTCTAATACCAATCAATGTAACACCCATACCTATATAACATATATTTACATAACTCGGTAACATATAACAACATTTGCATATATATCAACGAGATTACAACAAGTACAAGTTACCAACACAAATATGACCGAACTATAAAAATTTTTCAATATGTAATATAAACCATATAGTACAATTCAAGTCTAGCAGACTTGGTGCAAAACTTGATGAGCTATTAATATCTCATCCTCTAACGCCCTATATGCACATGTGTGATGGAGAGAGAGTGATCGCGGCATCCCAACCTCTGTCACGCTGGTGTATCTACAAGCCTGCAAATTGGCTTAAAAGCTAGTCTCTGATACCTAGAAAAATTTTGCGCTTTATATGAGTCGCAACTCAATGAGGAACCCAACAAATATCAAACAATATATAATAAGGTATCATATATGCAATCAGCCCAATATTTCACAAGTAAACCATATAAGATAAAAACATCAATTAAGAATGCAATGTTGTTCTGTTTTATTAGTAATGACGCACAACATGTCGAGTATTGCCCCGGTTTTCCAATATAACAGATCTCATGGATCTTTCGAATACGAATAGAATTGACTCGTAGGTCTGATCACATAAATCAAATAAATCGCTGGCCAGCCCAATATAGTATAATGGATTATAGAGGTGGCTCATACGAGTTTTAGTTGCTTATAGCACTTAGTTCCATCTACTTTCTCATATAACCAATATAGTAGAATGGATTCTAGAGGTGGCTCATATCAGTTTTAGCTGCGTATAGCACATAGTTCCATCTACTTTCTTATATAATCAATATTTCCAATAGAATTGCAATACCTGAACAGATCGGCCAATACCATTCCTTTTTAACCATATGAAATCAGATGCAATGCATATACACAAATGTATCTCAATATCATTCCCAAATATCATTTCCAATAACATTCCGATAACTCACATACTAAGTCCAACATATGAGCATCAATGCTTCAATGCATATCAAATAGGAATTTACCAATTGCACATAGTCATATCATATACAAATTCACCAATATCACATAATCAAATAACCAATACAAATATTTTCACATATCTCATATCAGCTCATAGCAATACCAATATATCAGACAATATACAATATATCACGTAAAGCATGTAATGGATTCACTCACAAGACAAAACAAGTTAGAGTCCCCTAGTTCGTATCTGGAGCCTCACCATAGCCCTTTTCACCTATTACACAAGTTAACACAATTGCTTTTCAATACATAATGCATATGTAACCATATATGCATGCAATGCTCAAATGATGTGTGTTCCAATATCGACACTGCTAATATATAGCTATACATGCAATTTGGTATGAATTATAGACCCTCATATGTTTTAGACCACTCTTATTGGCATCTGATATTTAACGAAAATTGACGAAATGCAAATTAAGCATATTTACACGATCTGGTCAGTTTAAATTTTCCTCTCCCGTCGACAACCAAACGAACTCATTTTATTCTCAAATTTAAACCATGTATAAAACACATATAAGGGTTCACTTGTACCAAAAATCAGACTCTATGTCGTTCAAATGAAGCCTATGTACTATATCAAACTACTGTTTTCTCCAGAATAGACCTGTTTACACTAATTCATATCCACAGTACGTTATACTCTTACGTAGCATCTGACACTTTACAAATACATTCTAGACACATAAATAAAGAACTTTTATGCCTTACACCTCGACTACATCCATCTGCAAATGCCTCAAAATAGGGTTGCGATACAGACTGGAATCTAGACACAATTAGATCCATATTTCAGTTCATAGGTGTTGTATGCTCAGTTCATGTTACAATCAGAATCAGACCTCTAAATACATTATATAATGCATATTAAACATTTATGAATGAAGAGAAATACTTACTACACTCCTATGAAGCAGTAGATGCAAAAACCCAGAAATCAATATGTTAAGCCAAAGTGTTTTTCCCCCACTTTCCTCTGCCTTTCTCTCCTGTTTCCTCTCAACTCAGTGATCCGAGAATGAAAATAATGAGAACTACTTGCCTTACAACAACCCTTATATACCCTAAGCATGAGGTGGCACCTGCTTAGGTGGTCCAATCAGAAACCACCGCGTTTCCTCTTCCTAATATCTGTGTTTCTTATGCCCTTGAAACCTATCACTCTAAAAAACTACAGATTATGCATGGTTATCCACCTAAGAATATTTACACAACCACCCCTCTGAACTTAGAAAACCACCAGTTTAGACCTCTTCTTTAATTACTTCACTTTTGAACCCTTTATTACTCTTGTAACCCCCTCTAAAATATTCTAAAACCATATAGAACATGTGTCAAATATATATACAATGCCAATTAAATGTGCAACTATGCACGTTATATGCGATGCATGCTCATATGTATGAAATTTGGGTCATGGGTGTGACACAAAACATCCATGAAAGATGAAGACTAGAAAATGGTTATGTTGAAAATGGTTACTATGCGCAAAGTATCTGATACTGTGCACACAGTATGCTAGTGAAATCATACTATGCCCCACAGTATTGATGTTATGCATACATTATGCTAGTGGAACCATACTACGCACATAGTATGCTGGTAGAATCATACTATGCACATAGTACTGATACCATGCACGTAAGCGGGGTTCCAGAAACTGAAAAATTCAATACGTTCCTCGGAAATTTGAATTTGAATATTCCGTGACACAATTGCGTGAACTATTAGGAGTGCAAACTTGAAAAAATCCATCTACGCACGTAATAAAGGGTATTATGCACATAATATATGGTATTGTCCACATAGTATATGTTCTGTGCACATAGTATCTGGTAAAATGAACATAGTATCTAATATCAGCATTGTACAACATTTGGATTTTTTCTACAATGGCTCTATTTTTTATTCCAATGGTCACAAACTCCAAGAAGGCTAGACATCTTGAACATAAGAAGAAGTGAGAGAATCATAGAAAAACCTTGGGCCAAGTTTGCTATCTTTATTTCTCATTATTTCTCTCATTCTCATTTAATACCCACTCTTGCTATTTTCATTTGCTATTATTCCTGGGTTGGTTTGAGCATATAATATGTGTTTTGGGAACATAATTTGTAACAATCAAAGTATTTGATTGAGGGTTGTATAGGTTTTTTTGTTGAGCCTTAGAAAAACAAGTGTAGTTACTAGTGAGCCTTAGAAAACTAGAGGTGAATTGTTTCCTAGTTGAGCCCGCAAAAACTAGAGGTTTGGTTTTCTTGTTTGGTCCATAAAACAAGGTATAACGGTTTGCTTGTTGAGCCCGCAACAATAAGTGGTGTAAACGGTTTTCCTCCACCCGAAAGTGAAGAGATAGTTGATTGAAATTCTTGAGTGAATCTCAAATAGTGGACGTAGGTCAAGGAGGACCGAACCACTATAAATTGAGGCTTTATTTTCTGTCTCCTTACTCTATTTACTTTACTTTATATTTGTGAATTGGTGATTTTATTGTTTCTGCATTTATACTTTGATTTTGCTTGTTTTAAGCTTTTTTACTTATTTTAATTTGCAAAAGATTTTCAACAAAGTTTTTAACTTGCTAAAAATCCAATTCAACCCCCTTTTGGATTGCCATTCTTATTGGGATTGAATCTTACACACCACTCGACTGATCTTGGTTAACAACCCATTCAAAAAATTCCTTGTTAGAGCCCTTCGCTCCTTGCCTCTGGTGGTGCATATCAACTTAACTCTTTGAATCGATCATCATACTCTATCATAGACATACACGGCTCCTGCTAGAATTCTCTAAACTTGTATGCCTTCTTATCCCTCACACTCCAGGGAAGGACAACAATGTGAGCTCACTCTTGAGCTCATCTTAAGTAGCAATCCTATGTGATCCCATATCCTGCCACCATCTAGAAGCTCGACCATCCAGTAAGAATGAGGCAAGTCTTATCCTCACAGCATCATCACTGAGTTCTATAACCTCAAAGCATCGCTCCACAGTGAAAGAAAAATCTCGGGATTCTCTCCCATCGCACCCTCAAATGTGGGCAGAGTGAGCTTCAAGGACCTGGTCTGATGAGACCCAATGTCATACCACGGTGCTGCTGAAGCTATGATAGGTGCATGTGCAGTTGCATCGGGCTGAGGTGGTGGAATCGGCGGTGCTGCAACTGGCAAAACTGGTTGAACTCCAGCCACTTTCCTAGCTAATAGTGCCTCTGCCTGAATAAGAACCTGGGTTAATCTCTCAAATGTTGCAACAATCTATAGCAAACTGGATCATTACTGATCGATGACAGAATGAGAAGTAGCCTTCACAAGTGCAAGTATAGGCGTCTCACGGCCTCTGCCACAGTGTTGGTCCATAACTAAATGCAACAAATAAAATTCGAATATGCAATGTCAAAATACAAGTGATTGCCACAATACCGAATTGAATATCAAAGGGTATACAAAAGCAAATCAGACTGACTCAATCAACGATACATATGCTCCATACCGACCCCACACTTACGAAACCTAGGTCTTTGACACCACCTTTGTCATGACCCATTTTCAAACAATTATCGACATACGAGGTGAACCATCTATGGGAGCCTGACCCATCTCGCACAAGCCTCAGAGAATAGAAACATACTACCCAAACATCTCATTATCAAAACTTTTAACGAAAACATTTGTTGTTTAAAATATAAGTAATAAAAATAAATATATCATATATATAATATATCCAAAATGTATCAATAAGTGAAACCAGGTAAAGGTATATCAAAATACAAAACAACTACCCAGTAATCCAACAACATCTCGGTGCAGAGCTGTAATATCAAAACTGAAGAGCCCGAAACAAAAGGGCATCACTAACCAAAGGATACATCACTAGAAACCAAGATCCAGTACAGTTGTTGAAGCCAAAATCTATATACCTGTGAGATAAGGATCAAACATAGATAGAGAAATAAAAGGGGATAAGAACCCAGTGAAGAATGACACTCCAGAATGCATCATACGTGCCTCACAAAGATTTATTTGAAAACAGTTCAAAAATACCACATACATGTATAGATAATATATATAAATATGTATACATACTATATGGATAATAATTTTTTGAAAACCATTTTGTAATCATTGTACAACAACTACCATACACGGATGCATATTGAAAAATAAATCATTTTAGATTCAAAACATAATATCAGAAATATGGGACCAAAACAGAGGTGTGCATGTAACACATAAAACAGAGGTGATGTGGACTCCACCAGTAATTAAAGTCAAATCATATGTTGGATCAGAGCATATGGCTGCCATCGACCCTGATAGTTAGGCCTTATCAAAATATTGGTATACCAAAGGCTACTTCAACCCCGTAGCATATGTGTCCAATATTAGAAAACAAAATCATACTAATATAGTATAAAAGCAAAGACATGCAAAGCATAATAAAAAATAAAGAGGATATATATATATATTGCAATATCCCGCTTATTTTAGCCGAAATCTTGTAGTATTCTGAAGTGATTTCGAGTTGGGATGTTGACCTTTGAGTTTGAGGGTTGTGTTGCGTGTGTTTTGCACATTGCAGGTCATATACGTGCTTAGTACAAGGTACTGTGCATGTAGTAGAGACATGAAACTTGACCGTGAATGTGCGTTGAGTGCAACATACACTAAAGGTCATCTACGTGCACAATACTGAGTACTATGTACGTAGACGGGGATAAGTAGGTCGAGAGCCTTGTTTGGATTGTGTGCATTGTATGGGTTGTTGTGCATGTTGTTCATCCTTTGGGTGTGACCCGTGAGTACGTTGAGGCCTTTTACGCACACAGCAGGGGGTGGAATGCACGTAGATTGTAGATCTGAATGAGGGGCTTTAGATCTTCTGTCTACATATATTGTGTGGGATACTACCCATGTAGAGCATGGTTCTACGTACACAGAACCATTATTGTGCTCGTAGATGTGTTCTTTCTGGGTGACTGTGCGTGAAAAGCAACATGTCAGTCCGTGAGCCTATAAATACCCCTACCTACTATTCCTTCGGTCACAACTCGTCTCAACCACCAGAGCACTTTCTCATTTTCTTCTCTGTGATTTTCTTTGTTTCTCTTTGCTTCTACAATGGATCTAGAGGTAAGAATCATACATTAATCTCTTCTTTTCTTTAGTTTGTGTTGCATTTGGGCATTCTAGGGTTCCGACCAAACTTGGGATTTGGTTCAGATCTTTCCATTTCTAAAGGAATACAAGTTAATGGGAGTTATATTATGGTTGTTTGAGACCAGTAGCTTGAAGTTTAAGCATCGGTTTCATGGTATTTGCCACAGTACCGCATTGTGATATTTGTGATGTGTTATGTGTAAATCTTCCTATCTTTGCCAGCGAGATTAGCCACCGACGAGTGGGGCTTCACTGGTGCTTGGCTTGGATTTCCAAGTGAGTAAATAGTAACTTCAAACACATTGGTTGTGTCTCGAACTCTATTTACTTGTTTTTTATGTGTTCGATATATGTATCCAAAAATGACAATCTAAAGGATTGGTTGAGATAAAAATGGTTATTTGTGTAATAATTAGTTTTGGATTTGAAATGATATATATGTATTATATATCTTGATATGATTTGAAATGTTGGATTGCATGATATGATTTTGTACTATACGATAATACGTTTTGGTTTTCGATAGGGGGACACCTGTGCTACTAGCTATGTAGTCTTTGGTATACCAATGATTGATAAGCCCAGCTACCAGGGTTATTGGTAGCCATGTTGTCCTGATCATACATATGATTTGTTATGGTGGAGGCGGGTCCCCATCGCTATGGCTGGTCCATAGATTTCGTGATAGCTGGCAAAGTTTATATCACGCATGATTAGCCACCTCAACGTTTCACACAATCGATCGATCAAGCCTTGGTGAAAGGTAAATCATCCAACCTTAATTATATATGTTGCTATGCATGGGTCCTTGGGAGAATTCAGGGCATTAAATTTTGTTATATTCACTGCCATGAATGTATATGAATGTCATATTTGAGTCGCGAGTTCCAACAGCCTTTGGTATACCAATGATTGATAAGCCCAGCTACCAGGGTTGTCGGTAGCCATGTTGCCCTGATTAGGCACATGATTTGTTATGGTGGAGGCGGGTCCCCATCGCTATGTCTGGTCCATAGATTTTGTGATAGTTGGAAGAGTCCATATCACATTTTTTTAGTCTCATATCATCTGTATATGTTTTGACATGCAAATAATGATTTAAAATCTTAAGTGATTTTAATACGCCTTTGTGCATGTTGTTTGCTGTGATTGCAAATGGTTTCAAAATGGATTTTTGAAAGGCTATTATTCCATAGCATGTATATTTATATATACTTATGAATATTGATTGTGGTATTTGCGAACTATTTTCAAAACAGACTATGTGAGGCACGTATGAGGCGCTCTAGAGTGTTATTCCTCACTGGGATTCACCCCCATTTTCTTTTTTGTTGTGGATGATTCTATCTTCCAGGTGCACAGATTTTGGGTTCGGCGTTTGTTCTGCATCTTGGCCACCCGTGAGGAGGCATTTTGTTTAGTGATGCCTATTGTTCGGGCTTCTTTTTTTGTAGAGCTCCGTACCAGATTACTGTGGGCTGTTGGGTTGTATGTATACTCTGATATATTTATTGTATTTGGTTTTACCAGAGTATATGATTTGTATTCATATGGTACATATTTATATATTGAGATATATATAAAATGTTTTAAATTATAAAATGTTTTTCCAATAAATGTTTTGGAAATTAAATGATGGGTAGAATTCTGAATCTTTGGAAGGCTTGTGCGGATGGGTCGAGCTTCCATAGACAGTCTACCTCGTACGCCAGTCATGGTCCCAGAAATGGGTTGTGACATATATATATTATCATATTAAAAAATAGAGTACAAATTATTAAATCACATAATCAATTTATTAATTAAGTCAATCCTTAGTTAATCAAAATTCATAATATAGCGAACACAACGAAAACAAATAGGGTTTCGGGACACAACCTATGTATCTGAAGCTTCCATCTACTCACATTGTGTCCAAAGCTGACAACCCTGCCAAGGTCCACTAGGTGACTAATTAAGCTGCCAGGAACAAGAAACTGAACAAACATATATATATCGAAACAGTTATATCAAAAATAAACCGAAATGCGGTACTGTGGCGGTGCCAAATCTATGCAATGCAAATGCAAACTCGGACCCTTAAAAGATTCCATCATTCTTAATCAAAAATTTTGAATGTCGTGGAGTCGCATGTGCCCAATGTCCAGAAAGTCAAAAATAGTCGTTGCAAGTGGCAATTTTTATGGACAAAAGGCATAGACTTGGGGTATTTTTGGCAACACATTTTCTAGGGTTTGGACATATGTAAACGAGTATAAATACCCCCTATTAACCAGATATCTCTTATCTTTGAACATTGAAAGAACACATTTTTCATCTTTTCGTTCTTTCTTTCTTTCTTTCTTTCTATCTTTCTTTCTTTCTTTATAACGTTTAGTTAGGGTTCAAGAAGGAGAAGGACATTGGGCTTGAAGATTGGAAATTTGTCTCGAAGGCTACCTAGAGAGGCGTCTCTACATCATTTTTATATGTTCTCTCTTCATAATTTGTGTTGCTTACCATGGTTTATGTTGAACTTAATCATGATGGCTTGAATACTTTGTTAGGGCTAAGAGATGTAGACCCTTGATGATCATTTACTATATTTATGAATGGGATTATTGTTCTTCATTGTAATATTTGTAGTATTTATACTTGTGCTTGAATGAAATATGTGTAGAGATTTTGGATTTGATTTAATGACATGTATGATTTGATTATGATTGTGTTTGGCCAACATAGTTGTAGTTTTAGCAAGCTTAATTTATGGATCAAAAGAAGAAGACTAGGTGAGCTTGACATGCATTAAACTCATTAGGTTGTGTAGTAGAGATATTCACGCCTACAAGGTGTTCGATGGAATTTCCGAATGAACATAATGAGTCTAGTTTAGTTGGTTGAGGCCGAAAGGATCCTTCTAATAAATGTAGACATAACCTAGATGAACATGAAAGAGGCTCTCGGTGAAAACAGCGAGAGAACACTCAACATCCCATAATCCATTCATAAATATAGTTGACATGACCCAAAATCAGACCGTGAACGACGTACAAGATGAACCGTCTGAGAAAGCCCGGCTCATCTCGTACAAGCCTCAAAGTATACAACTTAAATCCAAAATCTATAACCCAATAATTATTAAACAATAAATAAATAGAAATTAGGTTTATTTTTAAAATATATATTTTAAAAGTAAAATTTACTAAACTTAACATGTAAAAAAAATATTAATATACAAAAATATTTATAAATAAATTTAGTTAATAGAATATTTATACACAACTATACAAAACAAACAAAACCTACACTTATAAGTATTCCTGTGTGGAGAAATTATTAACAAAATACAAACTTGGGCTCAAACAAAAGGGCACTCACTAATGATTTGAATGTCTCACTGAGCGCAAAAGCCAAATGAACAGTATATACAAGATTACCTAAAAGATTAAATAAAAACAAATAAAAAAAGAAAAGGAAGGGGCCAGGACCTAGTGAGAGATAACACTCCAGAGCGTAAAATATTTTCAAAAAATATCACATGCAGGTATACTTTGTATACCATTAGTATACACCCGTTTATTTACAAATCGTAATTCAAAAATTCATTTCAAAAACATTGTTAAAAAATAAATCAAATAAAATATTTTATTTGCAAAATATTTACTAAAGCTTAAAAAAATAAAAATCAGATAGAAGAAGTCAAAATAAATAGATATTTAAATATGTAATAATTTTCAGGCTAAAACATTTTCATTTAGAGTAATTGATATACAGTCAGACTTCCAAGGTGTATATATAAACGTCTTGTACTTTCAAAGTTTTATAACTCGATAAAATAGTCTTTTTGGAACAATTTTATTCATGCGAGATATATATGATTTTTATTTTTAAAATAAACATAATTTGATTTATATCAATGTAGTTATTTTGTTATTTCTATTAAATATTTTTTTTATTTCACAGTTAAAGAAATATATTTTATTTACTACAATTTTATATGTGATTATATCCATTAATTTTTTTCTAATTAAATTTATTATCTTTCAATTTGAATTATTAATGTAACACTTTGAATTTGACAAATAAATAAATAAATTGGAATATATTTTATTGTCTTTCAAATTATTATCTCTCAATGAAAAAGTAATTTGGAAAAAAAAAAGAAAAAGAAATCAATAGAATGTGTTGCCGTTTGAAAGAAAGAAAGAAAAAAAAATGATGGAAGTGTTGCCGTTTTGCATTTGTTCACCCAAAAACAAAACAAAGCTAGCACCAAAACGGTGCATTTTGCACCTCTTCCCTCTTAGAAATTAAAACCCGCTGCCCCTCTCTTCATTTTTCATTTCATCCACGTCTTTCATCCTCACTTCTCTCTCTAATCCATCCGTTCTCTCTCTTTCTCTCTCTCTCTTGCTTCCATTCAATTTCTTTGCATCAAACCAAGGTAAAATTCTCTCTCTCTGCTCTCTTTCCTTGCTTCATTGTCCATGGAAGAACAACGGGTTTTTGGTTAGGGTTTGTGAGTGATGGTTTTGATGGTATAATTCGAATTTGATG
This sequence comes from Flueggea neowawraea, assembly GCA_948243855.1. Taxonomy (NCBI): domain Eukaryota; kingdom Viridiplantae; phylum Streptophyta; class Magnoliopsida; order Malpighiales; family Phyllanthaceae; genus Flueggea; species Flueggea neowawraea. Next base: position 12,399 of record CAODLS010758963.1, read on the forward strand.
CTTGTTTTGGTGAAATTAATGATGGTGTTTGGATGGGTTATGTTGGAATGAGGTTAGAATGTTTGTATTTTACTTGGATTTTGGAATTTTGAATTTGTTCCTAAATGGGTCTTGTTAAATCGCAATTTTTGAGGGAAAATAGTTGGATTGGTGATGAATTCTAGTTGTTTTTTTATGTATCTTGATGGATTTAATCAAGAATTGAATGGGTTTTGAGTTGGATTTTAGAGATTGACCAAAGGTTGTAATTGTAGGGATTTATTTGGATGAATTAAATTTAGTTCTGATGAATTATTGAATCTTTGTGAGAGTTGATTAGTGATTATTATGAATAAAACTGGTTGGTGTTGATTTAAGTGATTTGGTAGGATGGATGTTGTAATATCCCATCGAATTCCGATACAGCTTTTTGTAGCTTTCGATTCCACATCGAGTCGATATCGATCGATTGGAGTGTTGAGTGGGTGACTTATGGTGTTATGATGTGTTACTCGATTAAGCTATTGTGTGTTACTCGAGTGACATTAACCATGGATTACTCGAGTAAGACATTCGGCCTTACTCGAGTGATATGAGGCATGCATTACTCGAGTAAGCCACTTGGTTACTCGAGTGGCTTACTCGAGTAAGCCTTGTTTTGGAATGAACATGATGAACACCTGGGAATGCATTAACCATTTGTGCCACTCAAGTAAGAGGTGTGTCACTCGAGTGATATGATATGTGACTCGACTGAGATGTGCATCCAGTGCGTGAAACAGTGTCATTTCGAACAGGGGTCTATATATACCCCACCCAACTTCTTCGGTCTCACTCTGTCTCCTCTCACCCAAAACACTCTCATTTCGTCCAAAATCCATTTTGGTTAGATCTTGGTCCTTCCTAATCGTCTCTTGAGGTAAGATTATGTTTATTTACCTCTCATTCTTTCATTTTCCATCATTTTCCATGAATGTTCATTTTAGGGTTTTGAATAAATGCTTCTAGGTTTGGATGTAGGTTGTTTCTGTTAGAATGGGTGTTAAGGGTTGTGATTTCGGGACTTTAGGAGTTCATTAACTCATAATGTAGGCTTGGATTCACATAAAACAAACATGTTTGTGAATTGGTTTCAAATTCATTCGTTTTGTGTTGATTTAAAGTGTCTACGAGTTGTGCTAATGATTTTGACTCTAGATTTGAGCTCAAGGGCTTGAGTCGAGTCAATGTGGGTGTTGGGTATCGATTCCCATTGGCAAAATCGAGGATTTGTCGATTTGGGTATGATTTGGGCAAGGTCTTACTCGAGTAAACAGATGACTCACTCAAGTAAATGATGAACACGGGTTACTCCAGTAAGCTCATATGGCTTACTCGAGTAAGCCCTTTGGGTTACTCGAGTGAGGCTTTGTTCTGAGTGACCAAATGTGTAATTTTGCACACTTTTGTACATCTTAGTGTTGAGGGATTAATTTGAGAATTCTAACTACTTCGAGGACTACTTAGCAATTCCAGAGTACTTTGAGGACTATTGATCGATGTCTAGCAAGCGTGCTAGAATCGATGTAGTTTTACCTTAGGAGTATCCCTAGGGTTATCGAATCCAAGGGAACGAGTACTAGTTAATGATCAAAAATAAAGGAAAGCAATAAAAACAGAGATTTTGAGTTGTGTTGGGTTTAATTTTAAAAACATAAAATGCACTAACAAAATAAATAAAAGCATTTGGATAATTGAGATGCAAGCAAATATTTCCTTTTTACCAAATAAACGAAATGGGTTTTTGGGATTTAGTGTTCTCTCTGCAAGACTAACCTAAGGCCTCTCTCGAGGTCACTCAATTCGTACATAAAATTGCCTAGTCCAATTAGGCCTATTAAGTCCTTTTGATAAATTTTATCGAACACCTTGAAGGCATTAAGTATGTCTACTCTAACACTCAATAAGTTCTATGCCTGTAAACATAACCCAAGCTTCATCTCTCGATTCATCACTTGGGTGTGTTAAAAACAACATTAAGATCACATATCTCAACATCATTCCATTCAAAAAAAGTCATGAAATCAATCCAATGCAATCTTTAAATAAAGAGCATAAGGCACATTCAAGATTATTTTTAGATATAGAAAATAACACCAAAAATCAATACCCATTCATTAATATAGAAAAAATATCTATCAAAACTTACAACTCAAAATCCAAACACAAAACCTAAACTACCATTGTTCAATGAAAATAAAAAAAAAAACTAACCTTGAAACGAAAACAACATCACCAAAATAAAAACAAGAAATGGAAGGAAAAAGATGAGAGGGTTTCCTTTCTAAGACCATAGGTCTCTTCAAGGAACCCCTTTTCTCTCTCTTCTTGAATCCTCTTTCTCTCTCTAAGCTTTGTGGTGAAGTGTGGCTTCTTCTAAGGATGCCAAAATTGGGTTGGAAGAGGTGTGTTTATAGTCCTCTTGGTCCCCACAAACCCTAAGAATATTCCCCAAGAGATGCCCTTGATTGTGCCTTTGGTGCCCAATAATTTCTCTCTCTTTCATCACTTATTTTGGCTGCCCAGGGTGCCATGGTCGTGGTGCTTAGAGTGCCACAGTTGTGACACTTTTCGTCAAAGGAAATGGCACAAAATTTGGGTGTCACGACCGTGGGGTTTGATCACCACTGTCGTGGCCTTTTCCGTCAAGCCCTTTGGTGCTGAATTTTGGTGCCACGACCGTGGCACTTGTCCACCATGGTTGTGGCACTTTCCTGCCACATTGTGCCTTAGAATTTTGCTTGCCACAACCATGGAACTTGGCCACCACGGCTGTGGCACCTCTTTGCTGCCCTTTTCCTTCAATTTCTTCATCCAATCATGAGTTGGTTCAAGGCTTTACCACTTTGCATCATTTTTCCATCATTTCCAACTCATTTTCATGCAATTCATTCACCCTACAATAAAACACAAAAGATAATAAATTAGTTCACAATTAAACACATTTAGGGCCAAAATGTAATCGATTTATGCTTGAATTAATAGGTATATTTAGCATGCATCAACTATTTAGAACTTAGTCGAGTCTCGGGGACTAAAATGTAATTTTACATTGGTCGAGGACCAAACTGTAATTTTACGTGGACATTGAACTTTGGGTTGCGAATGATTGTTTATCATTTGAGATGGAGTTTCAGCATTTCTAAGCGTCAGCATCTGCATATGCATATAATTCATTTAGTACTGTCGTAGTACCAACATCATTTTTTCTGATATCTGTTATGGATATGTATGTTCCAGCTTCCTGTTCCTGCCAGCACGACCAGCCACCTACCAGTGGTGCATGACCGAATCCTTTGCTTCGGATTCCAAGTGAGTGAAATGGAAGCTTCAGACACATAGACTGTGTCTTCCTACTTATATAGTGTCGGGATATGACATGAAATCTGACTAATAATTATTGGCTAATTATTAATTGAACTTATGTGGTTCGTAATAACCAACGTTTTACTCTGTTAATAAATATTGGTATATATATGTTTTCTAAAAACTTGAAAATATGTTCTGCATGATTGTCTGTTATATTATGGTAAATAATATATTCTGATCTAGGACACCTAGTTACGGGGTACGTAACCTTTAATATATCAATGCTCTGTGAAGACTCTAGTTGACGGGGTAAAGGGGTAGTAGTGTATATGGCCAGATACATGATATGTTCTGTCTAGTGGCGAGTCCACAATACTATTCTGTACATTCTGTTATAGTCCCATATTATGACTCTGTTATAAATAAATAAATATATATGTATATATATATATATAATTTGATACTATCTGGATGCATGATGTCTGCTCTGTATGCGAATATTTTGGTAAAAAGTTTTCTAAAAGCTACTATATATGTAGTGTGTATACATATTATGTCAGTACATACGTGTGCAGTATCTTTTGAATGGTTTTCAAAACTGTCTTTGTGAGGCACGTATGAGCCAATCTGGAATGTTATTTTCTCCCTGGGCCCTGACCCCCATTTTATTTTTGTCCATCTTTCTTGCATGTCTGGCAGATATATTTTGACGCTTAGCATCTGTTCAGGAACCCATCACCAGTGAGTCATTCTTTGCTACTCAGTGAGTGCCCTCGTTCGGACTCTACTTTTGTATTTTGTCGTTAGAGTTCCATACCGGGTTTCTGTGGGAATACTGGGCTATACTTTTGTATTTTGGTTATTGATTTTACAATGGCAGTTTTATATTTACTTGATAATATTATTGCTATTTTCTTATGTATCGTATTATATTAAATAAATGCTTTGATAAATGATTGTCTGGGTAGAATATCTGTATCTTCAAGGCTTGTGTGAGATGAGTTGGGCTTCCATAGAAAGTTCACCTTGTACGTCTTCACTTGCCCGACTTGGGTCATGACAGATGTCGTTTTGGAGCAATTTTCTTTGTTTAATCGAGAAAAATGACTAATTGAATAATTTTCCACCATAGAGACCAAAACTTATATTTTACATGTTTAGGTTCTAGAATATAATTTTTGAATATTTTGAGGTTTGATTTGACAATAGAGATACTCGGGGGACTGTTTGGTAATTTTGAAATATTCGAGGACTGGATTGCAATTTTACATCCAGGTCTGATTTTTGAAGTGAGTGTTAGGTTTGGGTCTGCAGTTGCATTTCATATATTTGGTATATTTCACAGTTACCACGTCTAATGTCTATATAATAATTTTTGTTATCAGCTCTGTTTGGCATTCGAGGCGACCTGTCATTCACTAATGGACCGCGACAGGACTATTAGCTCAGCGTCCAGGTAAGTAAAATTGCAGCTTTAGACACATAGGTTGTGTCTTCAAACTCTGTATAGTTTTTTTTGTTGTGTCTGGATATAATCTGTAATCTAACTAATAATTATTTGGCTAATTAATAATCGGACTTATGATATTAATAATAACCAACTTTCTATTATGAAAACTATATATATATTTTTTGGTAAAAATGATTAAAATTATTATATGCATGCTTGTCTGTTAATATTATTCATATATAATATTGTGATATGGGACACCTAGCTACGGGGTATGTAGCCTTTGGTATACCAATGCTCTGTCAAGGCCCTAGTTATCGGGGTAAAGGGGCGACCGTGTATCCGGCCAGATACATGCTTTTTTTTGTCTGGTGGCAGAGTCCACATTATTATTCTGTCTGTTCTAGTCCTATATTCTGACTCTGATATATATATATATACTTTAATATTGTCTGTATGCATAATATCTACTCTAGATGTGAACGTTTTAAAAAAAATATATTTTCTGAGAGCTATTAAATATATATTGTATATACTATATTATGTTAGTATACATGTGTGCGGTATTTTTGATGGTTTTCAAAACGGTATTTGTGAGACACGTATGAGGCAATCTGGAGTGTTGTTTTCTCACTGGGTTCTGACACCCTTTTTCTTTCTTGTCTATTTCCTTACTATCTTTCAGGTATATTTTGACGCTCAACATCTGTCATGCAACTCGATACCAGTGAGGCACCCTTGTAATTAGTGAGTGTCGCATTGTTTGGGCTTTAGTTTTCTTTCTCTTATTAGAGTTCCACATCGAGTTGCTATTAGATACTGGGCCACTGTTTTGTATTTTCGATAGTGATTTTTACTATAACGATTTATTATTTGCTTTGATATTATTATGATATACTTATGTGGTTTTCTTATATATCGTATCATATTCATTAAATGTTTGATAAACGAATATTTTAGGTAGAATGTTTGTATCTCCGAGACTTGTGCGAGATGGGTCGGGCATCCGGTTCGGTTTGTCTTGTACGCCGGTCATGGTCTGAAAATGGATTGTGACAAAGGTGGTATCAAAGCGTTAGGTTTCATATTGTTCGGGTTGGTGTGGAGCATAGGTATTCTTGATAGAGTCTTTATGACTTACCTATGTATACCATTCTGATATGTATACCTCGGTATTGTGGCAAACATCTGCATTCTGACATTTGCATGTGAAGCGTTCATCTTTTGTCCATAGATATGCATTGTCGTCAGCATTCTAAAATCTGTATATGTGTTATGTTGTATGTTACATTCATAAAAATGGATCAATGTTGTAAGACGCCAGCTTGGGCCGCTGGAAAATCTCCTTTTTTATTTAGCCGTGTAAGGAGTTCAATTATTTCTTTGAGGTCACATGATATAATTGACTAGCTATATTGAGCATAGTGATTCCCTAAGATTGACTAACGTTTGAGTTATTGCCAGTTGAGGATTTGAGAATAAATATTTCTGAGATAACCTACCGGATTAAGAATCGCCAATTTGGTGTCATGTAACGTTGTTTATTTCTCTTTAAGGACATATGTGGTTTTATGACTAAGGTAGTTAGAATGGATTAAAAATCAATTTGTCAGTATAATGAACAAAGATAATTACAAGAATTTGAGGAATAAGAAAGGAGTGATTTATAATGATGAATGATCCTTTGGGGTTGATCAATGAGATTGATTGAGGCTTTCTGATATTAAATAAATGACATCATGGGATAATCAAAGAATAAGATGACATAAATATCACAAGTTCAAGGAATTAATTGATAATTATAGTAACTTCGAATGGTGAGATTTTGGGTTGGTACATGCTCACACGCAGTGAATGATATGAGTGTAATATGTTTGAGGAAATTAGCTGATAAGTTTGGTAACTATGGATGACAAAAAACAACTTTGAGTTAATGTATAAATCATGATATTGGGCGAACCAGAATCGGTGAACCGAACTGGAATCAGACCGATCAAAACCATAACTGAACCAAAACTGGCCAACCAAAACCGTAAGGTTGCGATTTTGGTTCAACCTCTTCAGAAACCGTGGAACCGGCGGTTCAAACCGGCCATATAACCGTTGAAAGCTGGAGATTTCTAGCCGTTGGAACTGTCGTTTCCAACTGTAATACCCCGTTGGATTCTGATAGGATTCCCTGTAGTTTTGTGATCTGCTGCGATCAATCCTTATTGTGGAGATGGGTGGATAACTCGAGTTAGTGAATGTATAACTCGAGTTGTCCAACATTTAGACAACTCGAGTAAGAGTTGTTGTCAACTCGAGTTATTTGGTGGATGTATAAATCGAGTAGGCTTTTGTGTAACTCGAGTTATCCGTGTGTCCAGAATTGTATCGGGGTACCTGGGTGCTCTAACTCGAGTTATCCTTTCGTCAACTCGAGTTAACCGTGCCATTTTTGCTGAAGTGACGTCGTTTTGGGCAGGGGTCTATATATACCCCCACCTAACTCATTAGGCCATTCACTCTTCTTCTCACTTAAATCACTTCCATTTCGCCCTGAGATCATCTTCACTCGTTCTCCATCCTTCATAGACGATTATTGAGCTAAGATTTCACCCCCTTCATCTTTCCTTTCTTTATTTTAGCAAGATTGCACACATTAGGGTTTTGAACAATTGTTCATAAGTTGATTTTCAGGGTATTTCTGATGGAATGGTAGTTGAGGGTTGTTAAATCGTGACTTAGGGAGTCTAAAAACACCTAGATTAAGTCTAGATTCATGAGAATCAAAGGTGTTCATAAATGGGTAAGAACCAATTTGAGTTTGAGTGATTTTGGAGTGATCTCGAGTTGCATTGTTGTATTGGTGTATAGAATAATGTTATGGAGGTTATTTAGGATCAATTTGGGTGATTGGTATCAATTTTTATCGATTAAATCAGAGTTTGGCGAATTTGGAGATTTCTGGGTTTGTGCTAACTCGAGTTAGCACTTTGTCCAACTCGAGTTAGCCAGGGCATGAATAACTCGAGTTGCACTTTGGCCAACTCGAGTTATCCATGGTTCTGGAGACAAAAATTGTAATTTTAACGTTTTGGCTATTTCTGAGAGATAGAAGGCTTGTTTGATGATTTTGACTACTTAGAGGACTAGTAGAACTCTTTGAGAATTAAGTTGGAAATTTTGGGAAGTATGAGGACTAAAACGTAATTTTACGTGGGTCGAGGACCTAAATGTGATTTTTCCTAGATTCTAGATTTTGGGTCAAGAGTGATAGATTCTCTTTCAAGTTAGGCTTTCAGTGACCTTGAGGGTCATCATCTGCATATGCATATCATACATTCGGTACCGCCACAATACCAACATCATTTTTTTTTGATATCGATTATGTATGTATCTATTCTAGCTTATTGTTCTTGCCACCATGATCAGCCACCAAGTGAGGCTTGACTGGATTGTCAGCTTTGGACACCAGGTGAGTGAAATAGCAGCTTTAGACACATAGGCTGTGTCTTCATACTTATATAGTTTTTGTTGTGTCAAGATATGACATGAAATCTGACTAAGAATTATTTGGCTAATTATTAATCGGAATTATGTGATTTGTAATAACCAATGTTTTTACTCTATTAATATATATATATATATATATATTGGTGTATATATATGTTTTTTGAAAAATATGGAAATCTATTTGCATGAATGTTTGTTATATTATGGTATATAATATATTCTGATCTGGGATACCTAGTTACGGGGTACGTAAGCTTTGATATATCAATATTGTGTGAAGACTTAGTTACCAGGGTAAAGGGGTAACCATGTATCCGACCAGATACATGACCTGTTCTGCCTGGTGGCGGAGTCCACAATACTATTCTTTACATTCTGTTCTAGTCCCATATTATGACTTTGTTATAAATATATATATATATATATATATACTCTGATATTGTCTGAATGCATGATGTATGCTCTGTATGCGAACGTTTTGGTAAACGTTTTCTGAAAACTATTACATACGTAGTGTGTATACATATTATATTGGTATATACGTGTGCGGTATCTTTTGAACGGTTTTCAAAATTGTCCTTGCGAGACACGTATGAGGCAATCTGGAGTGTTATTTCCTCACTGGGCCCTGACCCCGATTTTATTTCTGTCTATCTTCTTTGCCTGTCCTAAAGATATATTTTAATGCTCAACAACTGTTCCACATCTCGTCATCAGTGAGGCATTCTTTGTCACTCAGTGAGTGCCCTCGTTCGGGCTCTACTTTTGTATTTTGCTGTTAGAGTTCCATACGGGGTTTCTGTGGGGATACTAGACTATACTTTTGTATTTTGGATATTGATTCTACTATAACGGTTTTACATTTATTTTGATAGTATTATATTCATACTATTTTCTTATATATCGTAATATATTAAATGAATGTTTTGGTAAATGATGTTTGGGTAGAATATTTATATCTCCGAGGCTTGTACGAGATGAGCTGGGCTTCCATAGACATTTCACCTTGTACGCCGGTCACCGGACCGACTCGGTTCGTGGCATCAACCTTCCTAAATCAACAATTTTAACATTATTAAAAAATCGATTTGAACCGAATTGAAATCAATGACCAAACAGGCACAAACCGGAACTAAACTACCCCTAGGCGGTTTGGTTCCAGTTCACATGTTTTTTGAACCAGGGCCACATCTACAGGCTAGGATGGGCATGAGCCAGGCCAGACTGGAGGTATTTTTTCAGCACAGTCGATTGGGTCGGGCCATTTGCAGACCAATATATATATATATATATTAATTCTATTATTTCGGGTCGGGTAGGACCGATTTTTGGAAAACTTAGGCCCAACCCAGAATTTTACTTCGGGCCGATTTTTAAGCCCGACCAGGCCTTGCGAACTGAAATATCGAGCCTATCCCTTGATTTTGGCCCGACCGCGCTAAAATGCTCAGCCCTACCATAGGCAAGTGCTTTTAATAATGCCTTATAAAACAAAGCAGGAAATAGAAAATGTAAGTGATGGTTTTTTTATGAGAAAACATTATTTGAGCAAAAACAAAAAAGAAGGCAGCAAAAAATGTATGAAAATATGAAATGGAATTGTGTATGTTTATTTGATATGTTGCTCTATTTATAGAGCAAAATTTACAACTAAAAAATTATAAAAATATGTCGAAATCTCCCTAAAATCAAGTTATAAACAACTTTGATTTTATTCCTAATGACTAGGCATGTCATTCATCCATCAAAGGCATGTGTTTAATATTTTTAACAATAAAATTGGTAAAATATTATATCTGGACCAAAATGAAAGTTTTGAAATTGAGAACAAATATGAGAGCCAATGCATATAAGAGGTTTGGAGATTTTTTTTTCACGTGGGAGATGGAGATGAACTAATATTGGATGATAACATCATTATAATACCAAACCAAATGGTCATTCTGCACAAGAATGATGAAAATAGCAATCTTTAATTCATTCAGTTTTCTCACATTTGACAAAGATTTTGATTTCGGTGAAGTACATGAAAACAAGAGAAATACTTGCAACAACGAATGAGTATGTTAAAAAACTCAATAAAAAGATGATCAAAATATTTCCCAAAGAAAATAAGATACTCAATAATTTTGATGAGGCAATTGTACCAATAACAATTATTTAGAAGAGTTTTTGAATATAATAATGACAAATAAATTGTGTTTAGACACATTAAGATTAATTGTCCAATTATTCTTTTGAGGAATATGGTCCCGCCAAATGGTTTTGTATAATAGCACGATAATAATATGCAAGAATTTTGATATAAATGTCATATTTGTTGAAATCACAATGGGTCAACATTTTAGGAAGCAAATTTTGTTGACAAGAGTTCTATTGTCTTCGGCAAAAAATGAGGGATAACCATTTCAATTTTAAAGAATCAATTTTTATTGTCCATATTGTGCAATGATAATCAACGAAGCACAAGGACAAACAACTAATGAGTTTGTAACTTATTGGTACTGTAATTCTAGTGTTAGGAGGTCATAGACTCTATTTCTAGTGATAACAAATAAAATAAAATAATTTATAAAAAAACAAGGACAAACAACAACAAATATGTATTTATCTGCCAAGAGATAATTTATTGTATGGACAGTTGTATATGAAACTATCCAAACAAGCCAATGTCTACAACAAAAGTGTTGGTAAGTATTGATAAATCAAGGTATGATGAACTCCATATTGAGTAAAAATTAAATTGGAAAATGTCTTTATACTAATATTATTTATGAATTTTATAGAACTAATTGCAACACTAGAAATAGGGGGTTGAATCATGTGGTGTGTAACTTTGAAGTCTTTGCATTCCCCGAATCAAGAACACAAGCATACGAATACAAAAGAGACAAGAAAATGAAGAATACAAAGAATTCTAGTGGTTCAACCACAACTTGTGCCTTGATTAAAAAAAAAACTTATGCCTACATCCTCTTTTTGGGCCTTTTGTATACCACAATATGAATTTATTTGGGTGGGGGAGGGGGGCATCCACAGTGCATATACCCATTTAGTGATAATTGTCATACCACATCAGTTTTTTATTAAACTCTCTCTCACTATTTTTATACTATTCTTTATACTTTATCATGAGATTCATAATCACTTCACTCTCATTTAATTTATTTATAATATATAATTCACAATAAATATATTTCTTTAACATACTAATTTTATTTAATGTAAAAGAAATTATATTTTTGAAATTATACTGTAAATTATTTTGGATAAATTAAATATGCGAATTTTTCAAAAATAATAATTTCTACAAAATTAGCATCGTGTGAGTAAATGTTTTAAAAAAATTGTAGGTAAAAAGAACTATATTTAAAAAAAAACTACATCTGATGGCATAAAATAATAAAATACATTCATCAAACGATTACAAAATCATTAAGAAAATGGCTCAAATAAGAAAAATTACATTGAAAATAATGCCTAGATTAAAAATAAAATACAACACCCTAAACTACAAGCCATGTTTCTTTTTGATAACTTGACAAATTGTTTTGTGCATTTCAAGTTGTTCGTGAGTCATAGTCGAAGTATCATTCAACAATAAATCAAATTCGGCGTCCTGCTTTAATTCTTCTCCAACTTGTAATTTGACTTCCAACTTTTCTGTGAATTTGGCCAACATTGGATTCGAAACACAGGCGGTGCTTTCTCGAATGTCCTTTGTTTTCCCCTTCCCCTTCGACTTGGCCTTTTCCTTCGCTGCTTTTTGGCCGATTGGGCGCATTTTGATTTGATCTTCCTTGACTCCCACACTTGCATCAACATTGGAAGAAGTTGTATATGCACCACTTTCATCATTTTTGGTCCTTTTCGATGACCTAGAAATTGGTAAAACCGGTTGCCACTTCGGATCATCTTTGGGCATTACACAAACGTGCTCATGCAGGAAATGTTTTCTTCGACTTTGATAGTTGTAATATGCCGCCTGTTTCGGTAGGAGTCTTGCAACACTCCATTTGATTCTTTAGTGACTCGGGGTGTTTGGAGTTGGTTCATACACTACTCTTGTGAGTTTCAGTGTTTTCTTGATCTCGGGATAGTTGGTGTTAATGATCCTAAGTTTGGAATGTGTTAGAAGTGGAGTTTTGTGCATGTAAAGCAAGTTAAAGGCTTACTACGTGCATTACAGACCTCTTACACACATAAGAGACATTTTGTGGTAGAGGGTCAGTAGGTTCATTTGTCTATGCGCGTCAAACAAGTATCACACACATAGTACCGTGCTATGCACGTAGTATCCGTGTTGTGCACGTTGATCATGGATTTGGGTCGAGAGTTTTAGATCTGGTTTTAGACAGAGAGCTTAGGGAGGCCATTTATGCTCATTGTACATTCCACAACGTTCGTAAAAGGCATGCTATGTGCATAGAAAGGGTGTTACGCAAGTATAATGCTATTTTCTGGGCAATTTTGGTGCAGCGCAGCGTTTAAACGTTGAAGGGTTATAAATACCCCTATTCACCCCTCATTCGGCCATAACTCATCTCAACCACCAATTTACTCTCAAATCCGTTTCTATTCATATTCCATCACTTCTCATTGCTTCCACTTGGATTCTTGAGGTAAGAAACTGTAATAACCTATCCCTTCCGGTGAATCTCTCTGTAGCTTTCTATTAAATTTCGACAAGGCCTCTGTTGAAATCCGTTCAATTTTGATTGAACTTTCTTTGATGTTAATTTGAACCTCGATGTTCAAGATGATATTTGATTACTAGAATGTCTAACGATGATGTATGACAAGTTTGGAGAGTTAGAATTGTTCTGAAAGTGTTGGAGTTTGTGTTTCTAAGTTAGAGACATGTTGGAAGTGAGGAATTTTGCAAGAAATGCATCCAGGGGGTCATTTACGTGCATTGTATGGAAGTTATGCGTGTAGATCATCAAGAAGAATCGATCTGGAGCTGAATCACCACGTCTAGGCACGTAATACACACATTACGCATGTAGACCATCTCTTTCGCTCGTAATGGCACTTGTTGTGCACGTAAGATGAGTTTTCTAGGCACAATCGTGAATGCTTGCCTCTTTTGCGGGTGTTAAAGACTGGTCCATGCACGTAATACCCATTTTACATGTGTAATACATGGTGTTGCACGCGTAGCATGTCTTTTTCTAGGAGAAATTTGGTGAAACGCAGAGTTTTGATTGGAGGGTTTATAAATACCCCTTCCCCGACCTTGGTTTGTCATTTTCACTCCGAAAATCACCCAAAAATCTATCAATCCATCTCTCTTCATTCCTCCTTGCTTCTTATTGATTACACTTCTATTCTTGAGGTAAGAACACTTCATTAATCTCTTCCTTTCATCATTTCTGTTTATGAATGGTGCATTTGGGGTTTTGGCCGAATTTGATGTTAGGGTTTGATCTGTTGATTTTTGTTGAAATGGGAGCTGATTATTGGTTGATTATGGTTGTTAGAGGTCCAAAATGCAAGGATCTAACTTCGGTTTTGGAGGTTTTTGAGTTTGAACGAAATGGGTATATTCTTGAGCTAGGGTTTTGGGTTTCACGATTTTCTTGTCAAATCTGGAGTTTTTTTTGTTGTATCTTGATAGATTGGAGTTGGGAAAACATGGATTTTTAATGGGTGTTGTGATTTGATGATTTGTTTCTAGGGTTCATAGAAATATGAATTTGAAGTTGGAAAATCTAGATAATTTTGAGTTTGTTCTTGAAATGGATGTTCGAATCTTGTTTAGGAGGTTGATTAGAGCCAATGTGGTTATTTGAATTCGATTTCTATCGGTTGAATCGAAAGTTGGACTATTTAGGTAATTTGCCGTTTGAGGACCAAATGAGATATTGTGCATTTAGGGATCAAAATGTGATTTTGTTTATTTAAAAGATTAAATTAAATATCTTTGGAGTTTTGAGGATTAATTAGTGATCATTAAGGTACTATGGACTTTGTGCTTGATTCGGAATATTTTGGGGACTAAATGATAATTTTTCAAAGTTCGGGAACTGAACTATAATTTTACACCGAGGTGTAATATTTGGATTATCGTGTTAGACTTTGGGCCGAAATAGATTTTCGGGGTTTGTTTGAACCTTTGGGTTTGCATACGTATTTGCATGCATTTCGGTACATCCACAATATCATATCTGATTTGTTCATGTGTATGTTCTAGCATTTTTTGGTTTCCGAAGAGACCAGTCATTCACAGGTGGATCATGCTCTAGATTATTTGCTCGGCGTCCAGGTGAGTGTAGTAGCACTTTAGACACGTAGGTTGTGTCATCTGAACTCTGTATATGTTTTTGTTGTGTTGACCTCAGTATGTAATTTGGAATAATTAATGGATTGGAAATCCTAAAATTTGATGTATGTGAAAACCTTTGTTGTGGAAATGCGGTTTTCTGTGAAAATGATTTCGGCTTCTAAAATAAATATTATGATTAATATTTATTATGATATCTGCCATGAACACTCTGTTTTGGATTGATAATATATTCCGGTTCAAATATTTTGTTTGAAATAAGTATTTGTTTCTAAAACTAAATATTTTTGCAATAAATATTTAGTATGGAAGTTTGTTATCATTTTTGGAAAAATGATATGTTTGTTTCTGTATGCTATCTGTGAACCTTTGAATATATAAATATTTTTGAAATGTTTCAGTAAAATATTTTATTTTAGGACACCCAGCTATGAGATAGCGTGACCTTTGATACACCGGTGTTGTATTATTTGCCTATGTGATTATACATTGTGCTTGAGTGGCCTATACATGCCTAAGTGGCTAATCTTCGCCTAAGTGGCTATTACCGAGTTTGGTTAACTCGACGTATATGAATTTTGGTCCCTTTCTGGAAATGTTTTGAAACACTATCTGAAATTACTTTTGTATTTAACTCTGTAAATAAATTTGGAATTTATCTCTTCAAATATTTTGGTACTTCTCTCTGGAAACATTTCGGGAAATAAATGTGATTTGGAAATTATTAGAAGGAAAAATATGTTGGCTATTTTGGATTTGGAGAATTAAATATTTTATTTAAATTCCTTCATTAAATCAATTTCGATAATTGTTTATTGTCTGCTTTGTTTGCAAAGGGTTGCAAAGTTGATTTTTGAACTAATTTATTTATATATATACCAGTGTATATATTTACATTAGTATTGGGATATATACACGCATGTGATAGTTTTCGAAATTGTTTTCAAAACCATTTTGAGGAGCCTAAGCCGCTCTGATGTGTTATCAACTCACTAGGGATTCTTACCTCTTTCCTTTTTTCTGTTTTTATTTTACTTCACTTTTGAGGTAATATTACCAGCGGTCGTTGATTCTTCTGCGCTTAATGAGTGTCCTATTGTTCGGACCAAGTTTTTTGTTATGTTAGTTGCTCCACACTGAGTAGTGGGTTATGGTTTTGTATCTACTAAATATGTTTAATGGCTTTACTTAAATTTCTTATTTAGTATTTTGATATTATAAATATGTTTTAATAATATTCGGGAATATTATTTTTCTTGGAAAACTTATCTTTGTTAAACAGTTTTAATATGATTAATAAGTCAACTAATAATATGAATTTGGGTAGATGTATGATCTTTGAGGCTTATGCGAGATGGATCAGGCTTCCACAGACGGCTCGCCTCGTACGCCGGCCATGGTCCCGATTTTGGGTTGTGACAGAAACACTCTTAATCTCCTCTTTTGGTTGTTCTTGCATCACATTCACCCATTCTAGAGTTTGAAAGAGATTGGGGATTTAGTTTGAATTTCCATTTTCTGTTGCAATGGAAGTTGAATGCGGTTTGTAATATCAAGAATTTTTGGATTAATTTGATTATTTTCTAATTAATTTAGAAAATAATTTTTAATGTTGAAAAATTAAGAAAAATATTTTTAATGTTAATTGGGTGATTAATGAAGCTTTATAGTGATTAGAGTTGATTAATTAAGTAGAAATTGGTGTTGAATTGAAATAAAAATCAGATTAATAGAAGAGAGGGATGGCATGTCGTTTGAATCAGTGAGGCATACTACATGTCGTTTCTGTTCCTTAGAGTTGTCGTTCGCGTAGTTCGTGCGTCACTGTGCTAGAAGCTGCGCGGAAATGACGCGTCGTTCGGTCCGTAGCTACTGTCCTTCAAGGCTTCCGTGTGTTGTCTGGTCTCCTGGCAAATACATTACTCCTAAAACGACATTTTTTTGGCGTGCCTCCAAGTCAATGCAACCCATGCTTTCTCCCACCAACTTTGATTTTTCTATGACTTTGCACGATTTTTCCACCGCCCATACTTATTCATTTTCTTCATTTCAACACTCCTGCACCTCCTCTTCAGATCTCTCTTCACGTTTCCTTGTCTCTCTTTCGTTTTCCTCATTGAAACAAGGTAAGAACACACATTCTCTCCTCAATTCATGTCTTCCTTCATTTTGTCAAATATGGCTTCTATTTTATTGATTTTGTTTCATGGTTGTATGAATGTTTTGAGAACCATTTTAGTAGGAATTTTAGCTTGTTTTAGGTTGATTTTTATGGAGATAGAGGTGGGAAATAATGAGAGTAAGTGAAGATGAAGTTGGTTGATATGTGTTAATATGTGTTGGTGAAAATCAAACTTTGGGACTGTTTTGATGTGTTTTAAATTTTTGGAAATATTGGGAGATGATTTTCATGTTCTGGACTGTTGGAAGACAAAAGGACAAGTTTGGTTCGGCTAAAAATGGAGGAAAAAACGGGTTCATTAGTTAGGGACCATTTGGTGTTGTTTTAGATGAAAAGGACTGAAAATGTAATTGTCCAAAATTCTATAATTTTATGTAGGGGCTAAATTTGATATTTTACAAGTGGGGTCAAATTTGTAATTTTGAAAACTAGAAGTCCATATTTGTAATTTTAGGAAAGTTCGTTTAAATTTGTAATTTTTGAGAAATTAAAACCAAATTTGTAATTTTAGCAAAGTTGAGGATTTAAAAATAAATTTTAAATACTTTGAGGACCAAATAATAAATCCTAAATATTTTAGGGACTAAATTATAATTTTCCAAGTCTCGGGGGACTAAAATGTAATTTTACATTGGTTGGGGACCAAACTACAATTTTACATAAATTTAGAATTTTGGGTTAAGAATGATAGAATATCATTCGATATATATTTTTGAGGATCTTTTGAGGGTCCGAGTTTGCATTTGCATTGCATAGCATTTGTAAAACCACAGTACCGCATTTCGAATTGTTTCTAATATGTATCCGCTATATATATTGCTCAGTTTCGTATCCTGGTCAGCGAGATTAGCCGATCACCTGTGGTACGTGTTTGATCCATTCAGCTTGGATTTCTAGATGAGTAAAATGACAGTTTCAGACATATAGGCTGTGTCTTCTAACTTATATGTTTTTGTTGTCCTACGATTATATCATGTAATCCGGAATAATTTAAGGATTGGAACTCCTAAAATTTGGTCTACGTGAGGACTTGTTTGAATGAAACTGTTTTCTAAAATTTTTTCAAAAATTTTGGTAAATGAGACAATTTTTATTGGAAAGCTATTTGAACTATGAAGTATTGATAATACTTTGCTTTTGGATTTTTGATGGTTTTAAAATGAATATCATGTTTTGATATTATTTATGGTTTGTTGATAATCACTCTGTTCTGGATTTTGAGATTTCGTTTGAAATAAACATTTTGTTGATATAAGTATTTGGTTTGTAA
This sequence comes from Flueggea neowawraea, assembly GCA_948243855.1. NCBI lineage: Eukaryota > Viridiplantae > Streptophyta > Magnoliopsida > Malpighiales > Phyllanthaceae > Flueggea > Flueggea neowawraea. Next base: position 30,412 of record CAODLS010758963.1, read on the forward strand.
GAAGGAAAAATGTTTTGTTTTTTCGAAATGAAGATTCGGTGAAATTTGTTCTTCTATGAAATAAAGGGTATTTATTTGTTTGCCTTTGATTTACAAACTTGGCTTTGTATGATTTGATAGTGGTGTAACCACTACCATTTATTTGATTCTGGATTTATATTTTCTGTAAATATACAATTTAATTATGATGACTTGGGACAACTCAGTTAAGGGGTAAATTGTGACCTTTGGTACCAATGAATTGAGACCTCTTAGGTACTAGGGATGTTGGTAGCCATGTGCCTCGGCCCGACATATGATATGATATTGATTAGTGGCGGAGTCCACGTATATGACCAGTGGTAAGAGACCACATATGACCTCGTGGCAGAGTCCACGTTGACCTTGATAAGTAGTCCCATGTTAGAATGATTTTGAAATGATAAGATTTAAAACTAAATATTTCGATATTTGCATTATATGATTTTAAATCAAATATTTCGATATTTGTGTTATACGATTTGAAACCGAAAGCTTTGATATTGAGTATTTGATTTGAAAACAAATATGTCGATATTTATGCTTAATGATTTATATGATTTTAAACCGAAAGTCTTGATATTGAGTATCTAATTTGAAAACAAATATTTTGATATTTGTGCTTCGTGACTTGAAAAGAAATATCTTGATAAATTAAGATTACGACCTTTCAAAGAATATTTGGAGAATTGTGTTCTTGATTTGAAAATAAAGATCTTGTACAATTACCGTTTGTTGCTTGTCTGGGTTGCGAACGATTTCAAAATAAATTTTGAAACGACTACTTTGTACTTTGTGTGTATACATATATACACTTATATCAGCATGTGATATTTTCAAATGGTTTTCAAAACGGTTTGCGTGGGCCCGGTGCCACTCTGTAGTGTCGTTTCCTTACTAAAGTTCTTACCCCTTTCTTTTCTGTCTATTTTCCTGTATTCTTACTTGTAGGTGATATTGGTTGATTGCGGTCTCTTGGCATTCAACTCCCGGTGAGGCGTTCTGCAGTTGCCGTCAGTGCCTTTTTGTTCAGGCTGAATATTATTATTTTGTTCGTTGCTCTACACCAGTTTACTTGTGGATTTATGTTTTGTAAACTTATTTGATATTTAATAATAATTTATTATTTATCAAATATATTATTATAAAAAA